>KV423979.1:0-46660 GCA_001632435.1 Calocera cornea HHB12733
ACCCGAGCGCGGAAGCAAGGTGCCGCGCGGCAGTTGCTTCCGCCAGGGTCTCGGAGCCGGTTGCTTCCGCTCCGGGTGGCGCGCGGCAGCACCCTATCTCGTCGGTCAGAGCGCGCTTGCTGCTGGCATCCATCCTCGCGCGCTGCACTTAATAAGAACAAATACTACATGGCACTGTAGTATCTGTTCTTATTCTACATCGAACAGTATATGTATATGGGTAAGACATTTTCATTTTCCTACTTTACTAATGGGGTGGGGGGTATGGGGGTCGCTGCAGCGGGCCTGCAGCGGGCCTGCAGCGGGCCTGCAGCGGCGCTGCAGCACAACACACCTCTTACCCCCCTCGTACCACATTGGGGTAGCGCCCACAAACCCTCCTCCAGGCCTGGCCCTGACAATAGGCCGGCTTGGTGGACACATGAGGGGATGCAAACCCACTCTCACTATTGCTCCTGCCTTATCCTTGCTTGTTGTCCCTGCCTGAGGCTCTTATTATATACATGGAAGCCTCTTGCAGTCAGCTAAGTACTGGGCGGCTCACTGGCCCGCCTGCTCTTAATGGGAGTACTGCAACTTCTATAAACGGAAGCAATGTGCCCTAAGCACGTGAGCCAGGCTCCCACCGCTCCGGAAGCAATATCCTTACAGAGACAGAAGAGCTGCAACGGAAATAACCGTCCTGGGTGCAAGCAGTTCTCAATAGCGGAAGCAATCTGTCGGAACGAAATCAAGCTCTTGTTGGCCGCGAGACTGCTTCCGCTAAAAGTAATGCCTCCGGTGAGACCGAATACTTCCGCTAGGAAGAGTTACTTCCGCCCTACTTCTGCTTTCGCGTCGCAGTTCTACTTCCGCGGGACAAAAGCAAGCAAAGCAGGACCGAAAGAAGGTTGCAGCAAAACAAGGATGCTGAACAGGAAGACATCTACAGCTCTGTGAGAGCAAATCCCACGGTGGCACCGTCTTCTCCCGTTATTACGAGTTTGCAAAGTACCACCTTTTCATGCCCATGGGTGCGCACCAGCGGTTGAATATCTAGCGAAGTACGTGTTCCTAGACCACAACAGGGCCAAAATACAGCTGTCCACAAGAGGCTTCCATATACCTATCTATGACCCAGTTGCACATTCGTCTAATCTGTTGTCATATCGGCTGATCCATGTCCAAGTCATCGGTGGGATCCACCGTGACGCCGTCCTGTGCCCACAACTGTAAGAACTGAGAGTATGTCAGCACGGACACAAATCTATTGGACCACGAAAAGTTGCGCACCTGTCTCCGTTGAGCTCGCAGATCCTCCATGGTCAGGAGGCTAGTCATCGCAAATGGGAGTCTTTCATAGTCCATCGCGTAATCATGCTTTCTCAACGCTGGCCTGTCACCTAGATTACTTTTCTTCCCGATCACGAATCTCAAGCATTTCCTTTCAAAGGGTCAGAGGAAGGCTCATGGCTCAAGGATGGGTCTTACTCCTCGGACAGGCCATACAAACCCTTGAGATATCCTTTGAGGACCAGAATGATACCGACCGCAACAGATGACCGCATCAAAGGGAAAGGGTCGGCCAATAACACTAGAATGCTGGGTTAGCTTCGTTTTGGTTCTTCACCCGATAACAGTGCTTACGTCGACCACCGTCGGCTAGACTGGCTTGAGTCTACGAGGGCTTCAGCAAGTGTGGGCTCGTCAGCTCAGATTGACGCACGATTAGAACGCCTTCGGTCGTATCTGCATCGACCTCGTCTCCAAGGTCAAGTCGAGCAAGAGTATCCACAAGCTGCATGCCCGCGACAGAGAGAGCAGACATCAAGGACCTCACTACAGTCAAGACCTCCTCCAGCGTCTTGTACTCCAAAGCAGACACGTTCTCAGCCATGTAGCGTATGAATGCGACCTCATCCTGCACATGCAAGTCAGTAATAATGGAAAGTGCTCGGCGCCGGCTATCGACCAACCTCATTCAGTGCCAGATTAGTCGTGTCCACGTCGAATGCTTTCATGATGGCTTTCAAGAGATCTTGTCGCGGAGCACGTTTGTCCCGTACCAGAGCATACCAGCGATGCAACAAGGCGACCGGGGTTGGATTGCTTCTGAAACCTGTCACTCGTTGTGAGTGATGGCGTATGGGGATCGTGCGGAGGCTACCCCTACCTCGAACGGCACCTTCGGTGACGCGAGTTTGGTACTCGAATGATTTTCGAGCACAATCTATGAGGCGACTGTTCAACATAGAGGCGTGCTTGTTCTGGAGCAAGGCGTGTAGGGTACCAGCACGTGCAGCAAGCGCACTGTCGGCACTTGTCTCAAGCGAGATGAGAACAGGAAGACACTGCAGGCACTTAGTGAGAAATATACTTCGAGCATCCTAATCAAACGCATACCAGCATTGGATGTGATAAACCCTGTTTAATGGTGTACCCCAAGATGTCCACAGAGAATCGCTGAGTAGGCAAGTGGGGCGATAATGCGCCTTCAAGTACCTGTCCCAAGTATCGTTGTACCACTATGGATGCGATTCTTCAAATAGGGTCAGCATCATGGGCAACAGTGCAGGAAGCCAACCTCACCCGGAATCAGCAAAAGTGTTTGCGCTCCCGACTAACTCGTCCATGTCAACTTCGGACTTCTTCCCTGTCTTCTTGTATTCTGTAACAGATGTCAAACCCGATATCAACCGAAGCGTTGTGGACATACCTCGCTCTTCTTCGGCCCGCTTGGTCGCTTCCGATGCCAGGAAATCTTGCAGAATCTTGAGCACGCGTCCGCGCGCCTCGATATCATGGGACGAGAGGACACTGTCCATCAAAGCCAAAGTCGAATCATGCGTCAGCAGCTTGGGATAAGCCTTAAACATAATGCCTGGTTCGATGTAAGCACTTGCTTGAGCAGCGGATTGGGCAAATACCTAAGCATTGTAATGCAGCGGCAGATATTTTGTCACTGCCTCCGTTCTGATAGAGCTTTAGGAAGAGCATATAGAAATGTTCTGTGATGGAATCCTGTACGAACTGGGTTAGTCAGGTAGTGATATGTGGTAAGAGACTTACAACTGCCATCGCATCGAGCTGGGTAGCGGTATCTGCCGGAATGCATTAAATTATAACTCGCAAGATGCAATTCAAAACGAACCAGGGTGCTCAGTACGAACGAGGTCAAAGTCACAGTGCTCGTTGAGGAAAGCCACGATAAACATGAGAATGGGGGTGGACTTGGTAGAGGCGGGATTCCATGTTCCTGACTCCAGAGCCTTGATCTCTACTTGTAGTTTTACTGCAGATCATGAGCGACAGGCCCCCATCGACGCGAGAAGAGCCACACCATTACACGGCCTCAGCAAGGCGACCAGGCGCGCGTAGTCATGCGTTAGGTACTTCACAGTTACACAGAGGCAGGCAACCGTTTCTTGCAGCCCCTACATCATATCGTCAATGAGCGCCACGCCTACGCGACTTCATTCCTCACCGTAATACCTCCAAAAGTGGACGGCTTGCTTATCATTGGAACCAAGACCTTCTGCAGCTGCTCTCCAAAGTTCAAGGCGGTCTTCGGCATTCCAGGAATAGACGCGCGGAAGACTTTCAAGACTGAGTCCGTGATGGCACGCTCATCCGCCTGGATAAGTAAGTATAGTGAGCGTCAACCACCCGAATGCACTAACCGTCGTAGCGATCTTAAGATACGGCAAGAGGATATCAGCTCTGGAGCCGGACATGACCTTCGGGTGCGCAGTAGCCAGGAGATATATGCCTTGTACACAATGCACCAAATTCTGTAGAAAATGAGTGTTCGGAGGCTGCTGTGATGTATGCAGAGAACGGACAAATTCTGCATCTTGTCCGTCCACCAGAGTGTTGATCAGGGCATCGCAAAGTGACGTGTAGCGTTTCACGAGTGCCTGATCATCCTTCTTCTTGTCCTGCAAGATCTATGCAACCATTTGAGCCTCAAACAGACAGAGATTGGCGAGCGCTCACTTGACGAAGGAGATCTTCCAAGACTGACATTCTATCTTTGAAGGCGCCAACGACTTGCATGAAAACGCGCATGTCTTGATTTTCGCTCGCGTGCAGAGAGTTTCGACCATTGATGGATGGCGGCGGGAACCACATCTCCTCCATGGACTTCACTGCAAGATCCTTCGTGACCGTGAATACGCCAAGAGGACGATCTTCGGGCCAATGTGCTCACCTTGACCGTCTCATCTTCGTCTTGCAAGCGCTGTATCATTTTGACACAGATGTCAGCGCGTCTGGGAATGTCGTCCGTCACGTCATAGAGGTTTCTCAGTAGCTTCATGACACGCTTTCTCACACCCAAACCCGTGTCCTACGTTCCCATAAGAAGATGGCATAAATCAGACAAATTTTCCTGCTTACGGCCATACGCTCGGAGAGCTTGATGTAGTATTCTCCTGCCAGTGCGGATTCTTGAATGATATATTTGCCTATCAACTCGATGGCAGCCTCCCTTACTGCAGAAGAATTGTCGACCAGGTGGGATTCGATTGTTTGACGGACATTTTGCTAAAGTGTATACTCCAGACTCCGCTTGGACACCAGGAAAGGATACTCACCTGTCGCAGAAGCTCCGGGTCGCATGTGATGATTTGCCCTATTGCTCGCAGAGCCTTCGTTCGCATGAACACAGTGGGTGAAGCGAGGGATGATAAGATCACGTGTATGATCGGATCGAAAGCGGTTTGTATGGGGTTGGTAGCACCAAGCAGTTGGCACAAGGCATCAACCTTAAAGGCTTCCGACTCTGAGCTGAAGGCTGTGTCAGCGGGCAGCGCAAGCTGACAGAATAATGTCAGACTACCTGGCTTCGAAGACATCGCCAATGTCCTTCCTCCATACATTTCGTACCGCTTCTGACATTTCTTTGACGAGTTCGCTCCCTTTTTCATACCGCTCTGCAGAGATTGACGCATCCGAATCCAAGTTCTCCACAGCCTGGATCAGGTTGAGAGCGAGTTCATGGCCCCACAGCGCAAGGGAGAATTCTCGAGCCATCTAGTCAGTCATTATGATTAGTTATCATAAGAACTGTATAGCACATTTCAGTGCGTAAATACACACCATGTAAGCCTGATCCTCGGAATGATCTTCTTCTGCTCGCCTAGCAAGGTATGACGAGATTTCCAGATGCGCCATCAGAATATTCTTGAAGCGATTCACGCTACACGAAGAAACAATCTGATGAGGGGCCTTCAGCAATGGTTCGGAGTGTAGCTATGAGCGACAAACCTCCTCCAGAGACCTGTATTTTGGCTTTTGTGAAGGGCCCTCGGGCCGGGCCTTCAAGCTCACAGACCTCAAATGCGCTGCAATCGTACCAAGGTGGTCCAGGGCCATCTGTTTGGTCGCATTATCTGCTGTGGTCTTGACATCTTCCAGGGACGACATCTGCGTATCAGAAATCAGAGTCTGTCCAAGGAAAAAAGGGATGTGTTGTTCACCATCAATCTGCAGGCAAGGCGGAGTAGAAGGGAGGAAGCCGGCCACTCGGGCCAGTATAATACAGTAAGCAGATCGGCGATGAAGTTGTCGAAGATAGCCCTGTATTCGGCTTCGTTCGAATCCTTCGTTGTCTTACTCTTGCCGGATCTGCTCTCTTCGTCAATGGAAAGTCGCGCTTGGACCTAACGAGCTAACCTGTTCACTAGAAACTGCAAAATGGACCTCGCGCATGCCTGGGCATCCTCGAGCCCCGACTTGTACATCTGAGCCTCCTGCAATTGTTGAGCGCAGGTGCATGTTTAGCAGAGATGGACTGACCGTTAACATGTCCTTGTCCAAGTTCTCGCCGTCCTCAGGTTTGGGCTGATGACTTCCCGTAGCAGTGACAGTCCTTGCCTTCAGGCTCTTAATACTCAGCCTTAAATCTCTTCCAGTCGTTTGAACCAGTTGCAGTAGCAGGGCAGAGACAATGTGAATGGATTTCCCATTCCGCAATCTAGCGGGGAGTCAATAGGACAATTACGGGATACGCTGTAGACTTTACCTGAATTGGCCGCCCTTTCGTTTGATATCCGGCAGTTTGATGAGAGATGTCAAGATTTCCTCGATTATGGAAGACCGCTGATCCGAGTGGTTGGCGAAAATCTGACACTTTGTTGTCACCTCAGAAGCAATCGACGTGAATGCAGAGCTCACACTCCTGATCAAGCTCAAGGCAGACAATCTCAAGGCAGGAAACCCCGCCTTCCCCCCAAGAGCAAAGACAGCAGCATCCTTTGACTTACTCTTCGCTTTTCTCGAATCATCTCCCATTGATGAATTGTCGATGACAAAGAAGGGGCCGATTGCAATGTAAGTTGCGGCGATAACAATCGACTCAGACATCGCATGTTCACCATGAGAGATCAAGGCATCAATACGAGGCAAGATGGAGAGAAGAGACTGAAAGGTGGAAGACAGATGCTGCGCCGCAAGCGACTGAGCTGCCTCCATGACATACTTGATCAACGGAGTATTGGCTACGAAATTTGGGTGAGCATGTCGCACTCATGTTAACTCCGCTCTTACTCGAACTGTCCGCAGAAGCCTCCACAACGGGATAGACGGCTTTTTCCAGTCCGTTTTTAGCAACGTCTAAACAACCCTTGATAGTGTCTTCTGAGTACAGCTGCAGGGAGGCTTTAGGAGAGGTGCGACACAGGAATATGAATATTCGTACCTGTTTGGGCAGGGCATCCGCCGTCAGAAGAGCAAGGCAGCAATCGGCCGCCATTGTACCCAGTGAGACCAGTTCGAGCATATGTGTACATCTCTCCACAGCGGCGGCGTTCAGCTCTTCCTCCTTATAGGTTTGCTGTTCTGGCACCGGGGATTCATCATCGACTGCAGCTTCCATGTCGTCTTCAATATCCCCAGCAAGTTCTCCATCCAGTCCCAACGATAGCGCATCTGAAGCAGCTCGTGACGTGGAGCGCCGATCCCCATCAACAGGCACCTTGGGCATCAACCCAAGCCTCGAAGGAGTAGAGGTTTCGGATTTGCGGCCACGGGCAGTTTTGCTCTTGGATTTCTTGGGTGTGTTCTTACTTGTTTTGGCCCCAGAGGATGACGGAAACGGTTCGGCATCGATGGCCGCCTTGACGCTTCTGTCCAGAATTCGCAATATGCGGCTCAACTGATTGACATCGGCTTGGCTCAGAGCACCGCGCCTTCCCTTGCGGCGGCGGTGCCTGGTTTCGACGGAAGATGCCTCAATGTAACGCAGCAATTTACGCATGATATGTGGCAGTAGAGTTGGCTCATTTCCGGAGTCCGAAGTAGTCGAGAAGAACCCGGAAGACTGACCCGCAACAGTCGGCGATGTCAACAGAAGCGCCGGCGAGGCAGGACGGGAACCAACGGGCAAGGAATCTTCTGCTTCGAAGATATCTTCGAGATAATCGAGCAGCTTCTTGACGTCTGCACGGTCGTCTCGTTCACCAGTTCGCTTTCCCGAGGTTTTGACACCGCTGCGTCGAATGCGGGCACCGAGACTCTCGTCAGACTCCATGTCCTCGCTCTGTTCATAAAGGTCTTCGTGCGCAGTCTGTAATTCGCGCTTCGGGAGATGCTCTTCCGGAATGGGAGGCACAAGCACATATGGTATCGGCCGGGCATTGAACTCGCCGTTGGCGGCAGGATGATTCGGCATGGAGAATGGCTTTGGCTTCGTCTGCGAAAAAGGCTTTATGGGTGAGACTGTGCGGTGCTCGACCGAATGAGGCTTTGCGCGAAGCGGGACGCCAATCACTGCCTCAGCTGCTGTTCGCTTCTTTGTAGGAGAGCCGAGCAAGTCGATGTCATCTTTTCCATCCTGTGCTTTGCGTTTCAAGGGTGAACTCAACAAAGCCGCACGAGGGCCCTGTCCGTTCGGCTGAGCAGGTGAAGCTTGTGAGGAGATTCCAGAAGAGCGTCGAGCATAAGGGCCCATCACAAGAGGATCCGGTGAGTCGTCATCCCCAGTAGCAGGGGCAACAGGAACCTTTTTAAGCTTCTGTGGCGTTTCCGCTCCGACCGTTGATGAGCTGGACTTCGGATCAACTCTGGAGGGCTGCTGGGGTGGTAGAGGGACACCTCCATTGAACTCGGCCAGAGAAGTAGGGCGCGGCGCAGCCGACGCAGTCTGAGAAGTTGCCAGCAGAGCATTAGCAGCCTCCGTCTGCAGCATGAAGGATTTTGTGCCGGACAACAACCGTTCGAACGGCGCGCTCGTCCTTGAAGTGTGCTCAGTGGGAGACAGATTCGGTGGCGGGAGCTGCGTGTTGTATACACGGTGTAGAGGATGCGTTCGAACGATATGTGCAGCACCCTGTGAATAGTCCTGAATCGATTGCGTCCATTGCGGCTGCGCGGCTGGCGGTTGATACTCGTTTGCATACGCCTGGGATGACAACATAGGCGCCGCACTCGGTTGTTGGACAACACGGGATGCCTGGGCCTGAGAAGAGGTCGTCCGTCCGGGCTGGGTATAGGATGGCTGCTGCTGAGACGACAAAGATTGCTGCTGGGCATAGGAGGATGATTGCTGCTGGGCGTAAGATGATTGCTGCTGAGTATACGATGATTGCTGAGGATTAGAAGGTTGCGGTCGGGAAACCTGCTGCTGATACGACGCTTGCTGTCGAAGATATGAAGCTTGCTGCTGGGAGTACGAGGCTTGCTGCTGGGGATACGACGCTTGCTGCTGGGGATACGACGCTTGCTGCTGAGGGTAGGAAGCTTGCTGATGAGGAGGGGAGGACTGCGGATAGCCATATGTTGCATTGCTTTGCATATGCGTCGATTGCTGATGGGTGTACGATGGCACCTGCTGTTGAACCGCCGGTTGTTGATATGGCAACGCGGGTGATTGAGAGTCGGCATGAAGAGATGCTGACTGTGGCTGGGAGTGGGTCTGCTGTGGCTGCCTTTGCTGCTGTGCCTGCGGTGGCGTCTGCTGATGATATGATGCAGGAGACTGGGAATGCGGCTGCGAGAACGTCTTCTGATGAGTCTGAGAAGCGGCTCTCTGCTGGTACATGGCGGGAGATTGAGATTGCGACTGCGGCTGAACATAGGATGTTTGCTGCTGAGCCTGAGGAGCCGCCTGCTGCTGATACGAAGCGGAAGATTGGGGTCCGGACTGGGACAGCGACCGTTGAGGTTGAGACGCCGCTTGCCGCTGCTGGAAGGGAGCTTGACCCTGCCCTTGCTGCTGAGACTGCGAGGTCGGCATTTCGTACTGCATATATTGTGGATGGGTGGAATGCTGGGGGTGAGTCCCTTGAATGGACGCTTGCGGAGGGTATGAGAATGTTTGAAGGAGAGACGAGGAGAACGCGTTTGGCTGGTAAGCGGGATAGTTGAGCCAGGGGCTAGGCTGTTGCACAAGTTGCGGGGTAGTGGACTGCTGGGAAGGGCTACTATAAGCTGATCTATAGCGCATACATCAGCCTTCTCGACCTCACGCATATATAAGGTAGCAACTCACCCTCTACCGCCTGAGACCCTCTGCTCCTCGCTCAACAACCTCGCAGCCCGGTCCTGGTGCTCCTTCCAGTACTGGCTCTCACTGTGCCCCAGAGCACCCTGCACACTTGCCGTGCTCTGAAGCACGTTCACACCGCGCTCGTACTCTGGGTACGCGTACCCGCCACCCTGCTGGTAGTACTGAGGGTACAGCACTGATGGGTAGGGGCGGGGGTCGGTTGCACCGCGTGCGGCGTGCGTAACTTGTTGTGCGACTGTATGTGGTAAGTATATGCGTGGTCAAGGGGGAGACTCTGTACTTACTCTGACCTGTAGGGAGGGTAGAGGCAAAGGGGTAGACGGAGAGGAGCGACTGGGCCGAGGTGGACGCCTGAGGCTGAAAGGTGTTCTGCTGAGCGCTTGGCTGCTGGCCGGCCTGCGGGGGCCAGCGGGCGGGATCCATCTTGCGGGGAGGGAACAGTCACGGAGCAAGAACGGAGAGCAAGCTCTGGTGCGAGGCTTCAGAAGCCTTCGGGGTTCGCGTCCCGATCTTAGGTGGCAAGAGTGCCCGTGTCTGACTGAATAACGTGGGGAACGAGACGCGTCCCTTACCACGGGAAGTCACGGAGGCAAATGCATTACGCCGACGGTTCCTGAGGGTGCATCCGGACGATGCGTCGTCGCGGAAGGCATTATGTATAGGACGCTCGCATTACTGATATGAAGTGTATGCTAGATATTGACATAGTGTACAATGGATGAGCAACGAGGAATATTTTCAGGGTGAATACGAGGATCTAAAGGGAGAGATTGAGAAGGAAGCGGGACACGACATCTTGTCCTTTGCGCAAGTTCTTCAATGATATGCGCTCGTTGCGAAGATGGGCTTGATCCTGTGAGTATATTGCGTCAGTATAGCACTGGGAAATGTGGGGACCAAGATCGCGCACTGAGCTCTGACCCATTGGAAGGTGAAGGGCATGACAGCCGAACTCCTTTTCAAGGAAGGGAATGGAAGGAATGGACTGGGTGGTCTGGTTAGAAAGACAATGTGCCCAGTCAAGGGAAAACTCACCCCTCCTTCACGAATCCTCAGCGGCCGAACACCCCACTCTTGTTCAATCGCGCCTTCGAGTGCTAGGAAGTACCGATCATCCAGCTTGCCTAGCCACCAATCCGCTTTGTGATCGACACTGATCTTGAGCCGATTAGTAGAGTTAAGTGCCTGGAACGACGTTTGGAGGTGATCGACAAGACGCTGCGCCGTCTCTTCAACATCTTGATCGGGAACAATGCGAACCGAAACCTTTGCGCGGACCGAGTGAGGAATGACCGTGGCATTGGCAGGGCCTGATCCTCCGAGATTGTGGATGCTGAGAGACGGCTCTCGCCAACGTGATCGAAGATCAGAAGCACGCTTGCCGGTGATATCGGATAAGAGCTCGTAAGCTTGTAGTTCACCGATCGTCGCGGGCCGAACATTGTCATCTAATACAATGTTAGTGTGATGAGACAACGCCCTTTGGATTGACGCACAGAAGCCGGGTATCGATACCTTGGGTCCCGCAGAAAGGCTCGACAGTACCTGTATCCTTAAGTCGATGGATGTTAGATCAGGAGCACAAGAAGCACATGCTGGTCTTACATATCAATCATGGGCTCTCTCACTGCACCTCCCTCGACACCGGAATGTAGGTCAGGCTGATCGTTCCCGATCTCCAGCGTGGCATGGATTACACCACGCAGACCGTAGGTAACACAAGGCGTGTTCTCGCCGATCCAGTAAGAGTTGCTGAAGCAGTGTCAGCAGAGGGAGGGTGCAGCCGTGAGAGCCATACCTGACAAGGATTGCATCTATATTACCTATCTGCTCCTTGGTCCTCTGGACCACCTCTCGGAACCCCTCGCTACCGGCTTCTTCTTCTCCCTCGATCAGCATAATGATGTCTGCGTGGAGCGATCTCCTGGCCAGTAGACGAGAAGTAGCCATCGCAACCGCCATTATTGGACCCTTGTCGTCGGTGACCCCACGTCCATACAGATAGCCGTTCCTGCCGGTAAGAGAGAATGGCGGGCTGTCCCATCCGTAAGGCGGAGCCGCGATCACGTCATAGTGGCCGTAGAACAGGATACGAGGCTTTGGTGTAACATTCTTTGATGTACCTCGGAAGGTTGCGTAGACGACGGGGTTTCGACCAGGCTTTCCGGGAACCTTGCAGGAGGATTTCAGAAACGAAGGTGGACAAGACAATATCCTGATGACATACCACATGGGATTCGGCGCCAAGTTGAGTGAGGATACGCCTCAGGAATAATGCGGTCTGTCTGCAGTCCTCGCGATGGGTGTCGTTACTGACAGATGGGAAAGATACAAAATCGGTCAGAGCGGATAAGAGATCGTCGGTCTTGATGTCCGGTCCTGCCCTGACCGAGGTGGAGGACGATGATCGTTTCAGCTCCATAGGCTTTTCAATCTCCCACAGCTGGTGTGCAAGTCAGGGTCACATTCAGCGGAGAAGGCATCGTTCCCACCTTCATCGTCGCGTCGTTGGCGCCAGTGACGAGCTGATAGGCGTCTCGACCGTCAGGTCCTACGCCACCGCGTGGAGCAACCACAATCGTAGAAAGGATGCTACCGTCATGCGCGGTCCAAGAGGCAGTATTCTCGAAGGAACCGTTCCATCGCTAATGAACTTGTTAGAGGCACACGAATCGGGGTTGGAGGCAAAGCACCTGGATCTGACCGTTCGCGGAGGCAGCATACAAGTCGCTGCCCAACAATGTCAAGGCAAGCACATCCTCACTCTGACACACTATTAGCGGGCCCGGAGTCCGATCAATGCTACGTACCTCCTGTGCAATTATCGTCCGTATGACCGCGCCCGTCTCCAAATCCCAGACTCTGATGAAACCGCTCTGGCACCCAGCGTACACCGTATCTTCACGAATGGCAAGGCTAAGGACGCCGCCTCCAGAACCGCTGAGCGTTGTTCGAAGAACGAGACCGGTCGGCGTGCATTCCCATATCTGAAACGACGTTAGGGCGAACAGATTGAGTGAGAGGCGCAGCCAGCACACCTTCACGTCCTCGTCCCCGCTCCCTGTAAGTAACATCGACCCGCCATCACTGCAGCCAACCAGTGCCATGCAGTAGATATATCCATAGTGGGCCGAAGGTACGATATTCCCTTTCGGAAGCTGCACAATCCGCCAGTCCTCCTCATGAACAGTCTCTGGCACCTTGACCGAGGTGACTCCGCCTCTTTCAAGCCGGGCAGCGTGGATAAAGCGCGGGGATGAGTCGAAGAACTTGTGGAACTGGCGTGGAGCGGCGGATACTCCGTTTGTCTCGAGCTTGCAGTTGGTGAAGTCGTAGTACTGGATGGACGTGTCCTGACAGCCGAAGTAGAGGCATGACCGCTGCGCATTCCAGGCAAGAGAGAATATGTCGCCAGAATAGACGTCCATGACCGGAAGTACAAGGTAGACGGGAGTAAGCGTTTCGGTGGACCATATCTACGAGTCTATATCAGTACTATGAGCGACAGGGATTCAAAGACAGTGCGTACTCGTACGGTGCTATCCGCTACCGACTTCATCAGTGGTCTGCCATTGCTCCATACGGTGAGCACGTACCGGCTGAGCTGAATAGCCACTGCCTCTCTTCAGCAACGACCAGTGCAAGTACGCTGCCGGTATGGCCTCTCAAAACCTCCTCTTGCTGCAACGTCTTCCTATCCCACACCTGTACAACGATTCAGGTGCGGTTGCTCGGGTGACTCAGCCAGACATACATAAACATGATTCTCCTGCGTCCCGCTGAAGATGTGTTCGTCGTCTGCTGCCAGACAGAGGACGGAGGACTCAGCCTGGTGCAATGTGTGGATGAGAGACGGAGGCTTGTGGGGGGGAAGCGCGCTGTTAGACATGACGATGCGATGTGCGGCGGAGTGGGGTCGCGACGGCAGAGGGATGCATGGGAAAGGTGAGACACGACCACTGGAATGGCAACCTTTTCAATCAAATTGCGTGCTGGGCGAGGCAGATTGCACACAAGGCTGGTGCAAGGGGACCGGGCAACAGGCACTTCTGAGGGATTTTGTGTAGCTACCGAGGCAAGCGGGCCATCTTTTGCGCCCAACTTTTGCCGTCGTCGGCCCATTACGTGACAACGGGCACCTTGCTCGACCCTACGCGTCCCCGTGAATCGGGGCGAACTTCCCTACAATGAATTGGGTTCCCACGTTTGACTATGGCTAATTCTTCTGTCTTTGCAGATCGTCGATGCCCTGCAAACGATTACCCTGCCTGATGTTCTCTCCACCTGACGATACAGGAGCAGAGGAGGGTTCCCTGGCCTGTCCTCATGCGACAGTTCTGCGGTTTACGAAGCATGTGATGGGAGAAAGTCAGAGCATAGAACAAAAATCCGACAATCTGACTCGACCAACGCGGATAGACGCCATTGCTATGAGTATATTATACACTATGCACTCTACAGCCTGAGCTTCTTCTCCATGTCGGCATGGATATCCACCGGCTCTGGTCCTTCGGCTGTGATAAAGAGCCCAGTCAGCAAGCCGGTCCTGAAGATACAAGAAAATACACGTACGCGCCATGAAATCAGCAACGTCGAGCGCCTCATCGCGACCCATGAGGATGTCCAAGTGAAGGTTCGACCGAGGCATAGCCGGCATATGGGGAGTCTGGGCAAGATGTGTCCGGTCAGCGGTTTGCTGAGTACGAGTAACATATCATATGCACGTACCTGCGCAACCGCCTTCCTCTCCATAAGCAGCCTCACAGGCGCATGCAGGCCGTAAAGGTTCCTCTGCATATTCAGCTTGAGGTTGTCCTGTGTGGCCTCCCACTGCGACCAGCATCAGCTTCATGGTCCAGCTATATGCACACCACATCACTCACGCTCTCAAGGCGTCCCTGTAATGGATGTGCCTGCTTGATATCTGCCGCCAGGCTGCGTAGGCCGTAGCGCATCGTGTCATGCACACCGTGCTCATTGGCCGTATCCTTGAGAGAGGCGGATGAGGCACCCGGGTTCGAGGAAGGGACGATACGGAAGGACGGGTCCTGTAGTTTATAGAGAGTCAATCAGCGTCTGACACAGCTTACTAGCATGTCGCAGACTAACCATGGTGATATAGTGAGCGCAGGGCTGGGCAGGTTAGAAGGCTAGTATGGCCGCGACGTCCTGTCCTTATTATAAGAGGCGTGGGCAAGTTCGACGCGTCAGCCATGTTCTTAGCACAGCCACCCGGGTAATAGCGTAAGGGCACGTGTCGCCCCTGTGGGGCTCGACCTCACCCCTTACGAGCAGTAATCCTGGTTGTTCAGAAAGTTGTATTCATCGACCGTGCAGATGTGTCACGGCCATCAAGTTGCGTACCATTGCTAGGCATACATAATCTGGGTCCTTGGGACCATATTATCTCGTTCTAAACCTGCCTCTGCCTCTATCGTAACAACGCAGGAGTGGTCATGGCTGATGTGTAAAACCCGGAATGTAGTTGCCATGTCCTCCTCTAAAACTCCCCTCCGCCCACAGGGATCGCCTACTCCCGCTTGCTGAGAGCCTGGAGCTGCACCAGCTCGAAATAGCCACCCCGAAGTCGGAGAAGCTCGTCGTGGGTGCCCACCTCGGCCACCTTACCCTCTGAGAGGTAATAGATGCGGTCGGCGTTCTGGATGGTACTGAGACGGTGGGCAATGGCGATGGTCGTGCGACCCCGCGCGGCAACATCGAGGGCCTGTTGCACCACACGCTCGGATTGCGAGTCGAGGGCGGACGTTGCCTCATCAAGAAGCAGCACCTTGGGGTTGCGGATCAGAGCACGTGCGATGGCAATGCGCTGCTTCTGACCACCGGAAAGCGAGGTACCCTTGTTGCCGACATTGGTCTCGAAGCCATCGGGCAGGGATTGAATGAAGTCCAGGATGTTTGCGTCGCGGCAAGCATCCTCGAGCTCCTCCTGGGTGACTTCTTCTGCGGGCTTGTTGGCGCCGAGGAGGATATTGAAGCGAACGGTACCAGCGTAGAGGGTCGGTTCTTGCGACACAATGGCGATGTGCTTCCGATACTCCCCGACGTTTATCGCAGTGATTGGAATACCGTCCATCGTAACGGTGCCGGCGAGCGGGTCGTAGAATCGTTCGATCAACTGGATGGTAGTAGATTTGCCACATCCGGAAGCACCGCAAATAGCAACCGTCTCGCCCGGGTTGACGTGGATGGACAGATTACGTAGAACGCGGACACCAGGCCGAGTTGGGTAACGGAAGTGAACGTCGTGGAATATGATCTCACCCTTGACATCGGGGAGCTTGTCGCCCTGGGTGGAATCCGAATCGATCTCGGGTTCACTGTCGATCAGGTTGATGGTGGCGGCCGCGGCACCCTTCGCCGATGACATGTCCGGTACGAAGGTGAAAACGTTGCCAGCCTGAATGGCACCGAAGGTGACGGACATCAAGCAGATGAAGAACTGTTCGGTGGTGTACTCCTGACTGGCGACGAGGCGTGAACCGTACCAGAAGATAAGGGCAATGGCGAAGAAAGACATAGCCTGGGACAATGCGTAGAAGCCGGTGCTGAAGATGGAGTTATGGTTCGAGTTACGCAGCGGAACTTCGAGACTGTCACTGTACTCCTTGCAAGCAGCCTTTTCACGAGTGAGTGATGCAACAGTACGGATGGCACCGGCGACTTCGCATGCAAGCTGGGCAGACTCCTCGTGGGCATGCTTGTTCTTCTGATCTTTCAGCACGACAACACGGAGACGGATATAGCCGGCGCTGATAACGAAAGGGATGCACGCGATACCAACGAGACCAAGCTTCCAGCCGTAGCAGAGACCGATGATGGCACCGCCGATGACGGTCGTGATGCTCTGGACGATGGCACCCAGAGTGACACCGCCGAGGCCGCTGATCTTCTGGGGATTATCAGAGAGCCCCGCAGTAAGTGCACCAGTTGAGTGCCGCTCTTCATCGAACCAGGTAACTGTGAATAATGGTGAGCCAACGTAATATGGCGAACACTGTGGTCAACTTACCATCCTGCCTCAGAATGGAGGAGAAAGAGATGGAGCGCAGCTTCCTGGTCAGCTGGGCGGCGGCAGCACCGAAGAACGAGTTATTGAAGCCAATGCAGATGGACGCGGCAACAGCAATCAAGAAAAACCAGAGGGCATTCCGGTTACCAGCATTTCTCAGACCCTCGCCAGTGTACGAGGCAAAGCTTTGAATGGTGATACCGTAAACAATACCGAAGGCGGGATAGACCATGCCGGTGCAGATGGCGAAGATGGTACCGAACCCGTAAAGCTTGAGTGCCTCACGATTAAGCAGCCCCATGCGCTTGAACAGATAGACGAAACCGTAATCCCTGTCTTCCTGCTGCTCAGGGAGGAGACCTTGCTGTCGACGCTTCTCCATGATCTCGGAGCCGACGGAACGGCCGGTGCCAGTACGCTGCAGGGGAATCTCGGCAGCAGCGGCCTCCTTCGCCTCAGCATCGGTCATCAGCGCGCCAGCAGAACGCTTCTCGCCGGTCGTCAACGCGTCGTCATCATTGTCAGCATCGGTCGTCTGGCGCTCCCGAAGCTTCTGAGCGTTGACGAGGCGAGCATAGGCGCCGTTTTCGTTGGACAGAAGTTCGTTGTGGGTGCCGTGCTCCAGAACCTGGCCATCGCCCATGACGTAGATCTGATCAGCGTCGCGGATAGTGGACAACCTATGTGCAATCGTTATGGTGGTACGACCGAGGGACGCCTTGTCGAGTGCATTCTGAACGATACCCTCCGACTGTGTGTCGAGCGCGGAGGTAGCCTCGTCGAGAAGTAGGATTTTGGGGTTCGAGACGATCGCACGAGCGATAGCGATACGCTGCTTCTGGCCACCGGAGAGAAGGAGACCTGCTTGGCCGACGTTGGTGTCATAGCCCTCGGGAAGCTTGCTGATGAAACCGTCGGCATTCGCCTTGACGCATGCCTCTTTCACCAGAGCGAACTTCTCCTCAGGGGAGGCATTCTCCATGGGCGTTCCAGTGAGGCCGTGCTCGACATTGTGGCGGACGGTGGTCGCAAACAGTGTGGGCTCCTGAGAGACGAGGCCGATCTGGCTTCGAAGCCAGCTGACGTTGAGTTCGCGCAGATCGACACCGTCGAGCTTCACGGCACCCTGGATAGGATCGTAGAATCGCTCGACGAGGGCGACGATGGTACTCTTCCCAGAGCCAGAAGCACCAACGAGAGCAGCGGTCTTACCGGCCTGGAAGCTGATCGAAAGGCCCTTCAGGATCCTGACGTCAGGCCTGGACGGGTAGTCGAAGACGACGTTCTCGAGAGCGATGTGCCCGTCCACGTGTTCCAACTTCTTGCCTGCAGGTGAGGCAGAATCGATTGTAGGGACTCTGTCGATCGTGGCGAAAAGCTTGGAGGCAGCACCACGAGCATGGGAAACGGACTGCATCTCGGGTGCCATCATGGCAAGCGAGAAAGAGCCGATTAGGATAGCGAGGAAGACGTTAACGATGACGCCGACGTTGCCGATGCCGAGCAGAACGAGGGTGGTGCCGTAGTAGAAGGCGAGCGCATATGCACTGTAGATAATGAAGAAGAAGCAGGACAAGCCCACACCGTGCGCGACGGCGGCCTTCATGTCGGCATTGTGCGCCTTGGCAACATGCGTGTCGTAGAGCGCGGAGAGGATACGCTGCGTTCCGAACGCCTTGGTGGTGCGAATAGTGGAGATGACCTCCTCCGCAAGGGTGCCACCATCAGCAACGGCCTTGAGCGACTTCTGCATGAGCTTGGAAATGAATCTGTTCATGATCGCGCCGGTGATGGAGATACAGGGCACGATAGAGGTGAGCGCCAGAGCAAGGCGCCATGAGCGGATGTAGGCGAGAACGAAACCAGTGATGAAGGCGGCGATGAATGACACAATCAAGGGAATCTTCTCGGACGTCCCCTGTTGGATGAGATGGGTGTCGGTCGAAATGCGAGTGGCGACTTCGCCGGCACCAAGGGTGTCGAAGAAAGCAATATCCTGACGCAAGACGGCGGCGAGGTAGTTTTCGCGGACCTATGGGCAGTTTGTCAGGTTAAAAGTCTGAAGAGGAGTATAGTAGGACTGACCCGCTTAGAGTTCATTTCACCGGTATACGTCCAGATGAGCATGTACAAATGCGTCACGACGTACATCCCGATGCCAATGACGACGAGGTAGAGGGCATCCTGAGCGGAAACGTGTCGGAAATCGTCCGCAGCGGACTCGATCTCGGCTGGAGTGCCAGTAATGACGATTTGGGTGAAGTTGACAAATGAGTTTGTGAGGTTACCAAAAATGAGAGACATGAGGGGTTGGGCGGCGCCAGCGGCTGCTGCGCAGATGATGCCGATCAAGTTGATCATGAGCTCGAACTTTGTCGCAAAGCGGAACAGGGAGGTGAAGGCGACGGGCTTGGGATCATCGTCGAGGTCGGGAGGTGGCTTGGTGCTGTCGTTCTTCGCGTCCTTGGCCGCCTTGCGCTTTGAGAACATTCCACCCTTTTTGCCATTTTGCTGTTTCTCTCCAGAAGAGTTGCCGTTGGCAAGAGCGGCCTTCTCGACGTGGATGTCGAGGGTCCCGTTCGATGCCCGGGGAGTTGGTGTGCCGTCTGCTGAGGCCTGCTGCTGCTGCAGCTGCTGCTTCTCGACGTCTGCCATGTGTCGAAGGTGGCAGTAGATGAGGGGGAGAGAGTGAAAGAGAGAAGCGGACGATAAGAGGGAGGGCGAGGGGGAAAGAGAGGGGGGGCGATATGGCAGAATGCGGCGTGTGGGTTTCGGAGGCCGGGGAGGGAGGCGTGCATGTCATCTTTATAGTCCGTCCCATGGATCAGTGGTCGGTTGGGGGGGCGCGGCTCACATGGTCCGATGGCGCCCGTCTGCGCAGGGGGCGATCAGGGTCGCGGACAGCAGTGGGCCAGCCGAGTCGACGCGTTAGGCAGGGGCGGGTCGAGCGGAGGCGCCAAGGTGCGCTCATTGGCTCGCCGACGCGGCCACCGGTGCCAGCCCTCGCACCCTGCCCGCGTACGTCAGCACCATGACACATCATTACAGCGCACGGCGCCCCGCCCTCGCGTCTCGCCACCTTCCCCATCTCCCCCGCTCAAGCCATCCCCCCCGGCCATTGCCCCAATCATCAGACACGCAAGCCCACGCAAAGATGACTTGCAAGTCCGTGCACCCCGGATGGACAATGACAATCCCACTCCTTCGACGCTGCTCCGTACCCTGCTGAATCAAGTGGAAACGTCGACCGGGCAATCCGCCGATGACTCCTTCGAATTCCGCGCGCCCAGATCCCCCACGTGCTGGCCACCCAATCACCATCCGCGCCGGGCGCCTTTCGCTTCTCGAATTTGCTGGTGCCTCAGTGCGGTGCAAGCCTGCGCCCTCGTCCCGCCTTCTGCGCCGCTGCCAGGGTCCGCCTTCGCGCCTGCCCTCCCCATGGCCAGGAGGCGTACAAGTCCCGTACGCGCCCTTTCATCACCCATCCCAAACTCCCACTTCAGAGGGCATGTCGCGTCTTCAGCCGGGGGGTCCTGCTGCTCGCCGCGGTGCTGCGTATACGCGCGTCTCCGCGCGCAGCCATGTTTCCGGCATCCGTGCGGCCGCTGAGGTGGGCCGGCGCCCTTCGGCCGCCGGGCAATGGCGCGAGCACCGCAAGAACCGCATGGGCACCCCAGCCGGGTTCGACACGTCAGCGTTGGCCTTGGCAGACCGTGCATTCATCCCCCCACCACTTGATAAACAATGAAATGATAAATCGTTCTCATTCCCGGCCCTTGGCCGATCGGCCCTATTTACCCCCAGGCATCACCATGTCCTTCTCGCCGGTCCCCACCTCGGCCAATGTCCCGACACGTGACCTGTTCAGTTCTTCCTGATTCATTTCAGGAGACCTTCTCAACCGCCCGCAATGTGTTCAGTGGCGGTGTGACTGTTGTGTTAGTTACTCCGGTCGGCGCGCGGTGCGGTGCTTCCTGCCCCAGCCAAAACCTTATGGCCTCACCTTGTCCGCTTACATCCGGACCCCTAGCCGTGACGACCCCGACAGCCCGCGGGGTGTACCCGGGCTTTCTGTCGACCCAACGGCCGCCGGTCTGAATATAACCTGGCGCTCCGACTACGCCTCGGCTCCCGGTCCCGTGGCCCCGACAGCCGAGGTCCCAGGCGCTCCGAGCTGCATATTTGCGGCTTGGGTCTAGAGGCACGCGGCTACCTTGCGGGGCATTTTGCCGGAGGATTTTCGAGTTTCGTGAGAATCTGTGCTCTGCAACACTGTGCCTAGCTTCCGAATATACATCCGTTTACTCCCATGTCCATCTGAAGGATTCCTTATTTCGTTTGGGGCTGTTTTGGCCCCCGCTGAGAGCTGTTCTATATTTACCTCCGCGTCATGGCGCTTGCTGTTTACTTCCGTTGCAATGCTGTACCCGTTTGGAGGTTTACTCCGGCCATTGAGTTGCTTCCGAATAAATATTTACATCCGCCTTCCCACATTGCTTCCGCCATATGCGTCCGGTGGGGACATTGGCCCGGCTGTTCAGTTGTCTTGGTCACTAATGTACTTCCGTCAGCAGGTTCTGCTTCCTTCTCCCCCTCAGCATTTGCGTCCTCTAGACAATTCACCTTGTTTATACACTTTGCTTCCCCAGCTGCATTTGCTTCCGCTGAAGGATGTCATTTCTGCTAGAGTGCTGTGATATGAAGCGGGTGCAAAAGAATCACCAGGAGCTGAAACAAAGAAGTGTTCAGCGGAAGTAGATGAGGTTCCGAAAGGAAGCAATCCCAGCCCCGGTTCAGGCTGAAGTAAAACCGGACCGGAAGCAGAACAGCGGAAGCAGAAGAACCATGGAAGCGAAGACACCGTGAAACGGGAGCAAAGCTGACTGAAGCGGAAGCACTTGACGAGCCAAATACTGCAAGATATCGGCTGAGTCGCGATCGGGGAAGGTGGGGTGGAAGCACGTGACCCCTCCGAGCCCGCGTCAGACTCGCAATAACACGCGCGTCGTGCCAATCGTAGGCGACCCTTCTTCGACTTGCAGCAGAGACACCGTCCTTCTACACCAACCATTCTCTCAATCGTTGATTATACCACCCTAATCTCTCGCCTCATTGGATTATCGTTCTCATAAACTACCACATCATCCATCTACGCTGCTTGGTTGTACAGTCGACCCCACCGCGCCAGACAATGTCAACACGGGACGCTCATCGCCCCAATCCCTTGGACGACTATGTTCGACGCCCTCCAATCGCTAGGAGCACTAGCGAACACGAGCGCATGATGGTCGAACATACACTGGAAAGCCATCTGGACGTTGTCTACGAGCCGTCGCCTGCGGGGACAGACGACGACGTATCGGTCGAATATGGTCGGACAGGCGCTCTCTCACCTGTACAACACGAGGCGTCTTTCATCTCATTCTCCGCCCAGGCGCCTCCTCACAACGCCGCCGACTACAACCATATGATACACAATCGGTACCAGTCGGCAGGGCTCGATGACTCGCTTGGTCTAAGCGGACTTGACATCTCCAAGTCATCTGCAGGGCATCACATCAGCAACGTCACACTGCGCGCAGGCTTTGGTGGCAAAGCATCCAGTCCTACCGCGTCGAATATTGCTTTTGAGCCATCTCGAGATGTTGAGGATATCAAGAAAGGGGGTCATATTTGGGCGCGGAATGGGCGGGAAATCCACGATGTGTGCTCTACCAGTGCTCGTTGTATCGGGTGACACTGAACTTCTGAACCTAGGACACGCCGCGTGCGGCCCGCACCGGACGGATCAGGCTAGCAGATGCGCTGGGCCCTGATTTTAGTCCTAAACGAGCGGCTGGGGATGTGCCTCGGAAACGCCCACTTGCGGCCAGCTCACCCAAGTTCTCAGCTCCCGAGACAGCTGGACAGCGCGAGGTAATCATCTTGTTTCCTCAACATCGTCTCCTCGTCTAATGCTCCCTATAGAACCGAGCAGCGAGACCATCCTCCCCCAACGTTTTCTCATCGCACGACTCCGTGGATGAAGGCACGAGCAGTGGCTTCAGCCACCAAGCCCGTAAGTTGCGGCGCGACATGGCACTAGCACAAGGCGTTTCAGTAGCGCCTTCTAAGCCTCCAACACGCGCTACAGGCCATGCCAAGGGCGACAGCATCCAACTCCCAGACCTCACCGGTCTCACGTCGGCGGTTGTTACTCCGGCCAAGCCTCAAGTGTCACATCATCAGCCCTATGCACACTCGCCGATGGAGAAGGAGGTATCCGCCGAAAGGCGTCGTCACCGAGAAGCGGAACAGAGAATGTCCGCCCACAGAAGCGATCTTGACCGCATCACTTCTCAACTGCTCGAGAAGGAAGAACAGATTGCGGAGTTGCAGGACCAGCTTCGTGCAGAACGCGCCCTCATCGACCCTCGCGGTAACGATGGCACAAACAGAATCCCAGATCTCGAGCGGCAGATAGAAAGGCTGACGAAGGATAACAAAGGTAGGTGCCAATTCTCTCACATCGAAATCAACTAACCAGGCTCAGGACTGCGATCCTCCCTGGAGTCGTTACGAGTCGAGCTTGCTCGGGCAGAAGAGACGCTGAGGAAGCAAGGTTTCATGCTGGAAGACCTGCGGTCAGAGAAGCAGCGGGACGAAGACCGTCTCCGAGAGACTAAGCGAGCATACGATCGCACCTTCCAGGACCTGCGTCGAAAGCGGGAAGAGGTGGAGCGTCTTCAGCGAGATGTTGCCCGACTTAGGACCCACTACGACAGCATGAAGGCACAGTGGGATCGACACCTTGCTGAACAGCTCCGTCGAGACGTGGAACTAGTCGAACACGACGGCTACGAACACTCCGAGCTGTCGGATGACGTCGAGGACCCTTATGTTCAGCAAGAACCCGCATGGCATACGGAGCGCAAGCAGCTGAGTGCCGTCGCAGAAGAAGAAGAGGATGAAATCCAGGAAGACCGACACGCCGCCGCTAACGTGGACCGTGGCATGCCAGATCTGTCGGGCGGCAGCGTTTCCTCTTTTGGTACGCCTGTCGAACCGCCTGAACCTGATTCCCCTCGCTTCAATGAGTCCTTCCACAACACAAGCATCGTGTCGGATCTCGCTGGCCCCTCGCAACTGAGGCGCAAGCCGTTCATACCGGTACGGAGCTCTCAGCGTGCACTCCTGCTCGAGCTGACCAAACTCTACGCAGGCTGGCGATGTCTCTGCCATTGGTGATGAGATCGTGGAACGAAGGTCCATTAGGAGCTCAGAGAGCGTGCGCAATAGTCCTGCTGACCCTGGTCAACTTGAGCTGCCCCAGGTAAGTTGGTGGTTTGCCTCGGCGTACCAGTCACCTGACTTCCCAACCAAGCCTTCTCGCCAACGCCCTTCAAGCGCTCCTCCCTTGCCCACATCACGCTCAACTGCCTCCCGCCATCCTCACCGCGCGCCGTCCGCCGCCTCTGTGCATGGCGTCCCCGAGAGCCGTGCACAAGATGCCCCTGTTCCGCGCCCTTGCTTAAGTGACGAACGCGTTGAGCGACTCTTTCATGCACCTGGAGTGCACGACGAGATCCACTGCAAGCGCTGCCGGCACCCTCGTAATGAGTCCGGCACGGGACGCAGTTCTCCTTGCGCTGTGAACATCGCTGGCCTTGTCAACCTCATCGGCAAGGGTAAGGAAGCTAATGCGGCCGTTATCCATCGAGCGGTGGATGAGGAGCAGAGGAGAAGGGCACTCACGGAGCTCGGTGGGGTGAATGGGAGCCCATCCCAAGAACTGCTCACCAGTGCTATCACCGAGCTGGAGGGCGACTTTGCGCACTACAGATCGTAAGTGCATCAAACTTGAGTGAAGGCAAACAGTGTTAATTGTCCATGTCATTTAGGGTCTATGAGGAACTCGCAGAGCAATACGGGGTCATTGCTGCGAAGAGCCGAATGAGACGAAACATCCTTGCAGAACATCTAGTAGAGGTTATCCGGATACTTGAGAAAAAGGTGGGCTCTCTCCCAAGCCGTTTCAGGTTGCGTGGTCGCTGAGCTGTGTTCATCAAAGGGTGATCTCGTTGCAACCCTTTATGACTTGATTGCATGATCTTGGGCGTACACCACCACAGGTAGGAAAGAAACAGAAGCAGGGAAAGAGCTGGGCGCGATAGTGATGGGCCTCCGGTCTTGTCGTTGTGGCTGCAGTGGGTTCCCTCTTGCCAGTTTGTTCTCTCATCGACATGCACATTCTTCGTTCCGGTTCGGGAGTCGGTTGGGATCGCCGGGCCGGACGCTGTCTAGTTCTTTCTAGATCATTTGTACAATAATTCACACGTCAGCATACCACGAGGCCCGTGCAGGCAGAGCGATAAGGCGAGATGACCCCGCGTGATGGTCTGCTCAAATGGGACTGGTCCCGGACATCCCGAGTCGTCCTGCTTTCTTTGACCACGCTGGCGCGAGGACGGGGCTGTCCATTTGAACCACACATGCCTTCGACATGGCGCCATGTTTATTTCCGAACATTCCGAAGTGTGTGGACCGTGCAGACTCTGGTAGTCAGGCGAAAGAGGTAGCCAAAAGCAGCACCGGGTGGCACTGAAAGGGTCAAAGGTCCAAAGGATGATATTTGTTTTTATTTTCGGTTTTCCAAGACTAGAAAACGGAATTTGACTGGGGAATTTGACCGGCAGAACGGGCTTGGTCAGCGGCACAGTTGCCGGCTGGGGTCCGGCACAAATGTCATGGCGGCCGGTGCGTGGGCGTCACTGGCTTGGGGGCCAGGCCAACATTTGTGGCAGGGGGGTCGAGGAGACGCAATTGGTCTTAGCATCAAGTGTGTTTTGAAGGGGGAATCAAACGAGAAAACACGAGACTGTACTCAACAACGGTGAAGTAGCTGAGAAGCTCTCCTAGCCGAAGATGGGAGGCCGGTGTGAGGATGGGTGGGCTGGGACGTGCCCAGATGGAGGAGCGTTCCATGGCCGCGCGGGCGTGAATAATGACCACGGAGCGAGATCTGCCTCCGCGCCTTCTGCCACGCGCGACCCCCGTGTGCGCCGTCAGAGGGCGGTGCCTTCCTTTGGGCAAAATAGGCTTGGAGGGCACAGCAATAAGGGACGTGTAGGGGACCGCGACCCCGCACACGACGGGCGATCCTTGCCCATCTCAGGGTATTTCGCGCTGGGCGAGCTATTACATGGCCCAGGCACGTTCAGGGGTCTTCATCTGCAATGTTCTTGTCATGCTCGACCGTGTCGTCATCGTTCGGCCTACGTCACTCAACATTTGGGGTCCGGACCCGACCCCGAGGCCCTGACGAACAGGGCGCCCCCCGGCCCTGGCGCCGTCCGCATTGAAATAGATGCAACCGTGGGGCAAGGAAAATTTTGCACGGCCGGCTTTGCACTGGGCCTCCGTCGTATAGCAAGGGGAATCTACGCGGAAGGCGCATGAATGATATTTCGATAGGGAAACATGGGTGTGGGAGGCGGGGAGAACAGTGTGGAAGGGGCTGGAATGGAGGCGTGGCATATATGGAGAATAAATAGGCGAATAAGTCGGACGTGAATGGGGGGGACGTGAGGTCATCAGGGGTCGTCGCGGTTGGGTCTCGACTCTGCTTCGCCGTCCGCCCCGGGTTCGGGCCCCTGCGCTCCCGAGGGTGAGAGCGGTCCCATCGCAGCCGGATGGATGAGATGGGATAGGGTTGGAACCGTGCGGCTGCTCTTCCATTTCCCTGCCGCGTCCCCTTGAGCCCCTCGCTTCTCGTCTGGTGTGGCTTTGCCAATCCGGATACCGGCACGAGGTGGGACAGTGGGAAGGAAGGGCCCGTTCCTCGGAGACTGGCATTGAACAAAAGGGGGCCAAGCGATGGGGACAGCGGAAGGGCGGGATGGGAGCAAGGTGGATGCGCTGACCACGCTGCAATAGCTATATAAGTTGGGTTCGCTCGCCGTCGCCAATAGGACGCGCGTGGCTGTCTATCTTGTGTCTTACCACCCCTTCTCTCGCTCCTCCCACACTTTCCACCCGGACCTGTCTGCCGGCGTGGCAACAACAAACACGAGAGTCCTCGGTCCGCAGAGCGAAGGCAAGCGGACGACAGTCGCACGAGGCGAGTGAACCTTAGTGGATGCCGAGACTCGCGTGCCCGGCCCTGACGTGAGTCTTGTCGCTCCTGTCGGCCACCGTTCACCGTCCGCCGTGCACCCACCCACCACCCATCCTCTCTTCCCTCAACCGCTGTCCGTCCTCGGAGGCACAGCGCATCCTCCGCGACTCTGCTCATTTCTTCCATTCATTGTGCCTCGCCTCGCCTTCCGCTTCCCGTTCCCTTAATCCGGCCACCTCAAATTTTGTCCTCCCTCTCTTCCGCCCCTCATCTAACCCCATCCACCGCCTCGTCCTCTCCTACCCCACATTCAGAAGGAGAAGAACTGCCGGGTATTCCCAAACTCAGCCAAACCTCGGGTTCAATCCTTGATCGCACCCTGCGCATTCCCCACACTTTTCGGTACGCTGTTCACTTTCCACCTGTTCCTGATTCGTGTGCTAACACGCAACTTTGCCCACCCACAGCATTCCTCTTCCCCTACACAGTTACAGCACCCCTTCCTTCATTCCCCTCAAAGCCATGTCTGCATCATCATCCGCGCCGGCCAAAGAGAAGGCTACCAAGGAGCCGAAAGCGACCCCCGAGACGACTACTGCGAGCAAGGTGTCGGCACCCGTGAAGGGGGTCGTCGATGAGCCCGCCGCATCCACCTCGACCTCCGCAATTGCGGAAACGGCGACGGAGGCGGCCAAGGAAGAGGGAGAGGGAAAGACAGACGCGGACGTACGCGCATACATCTTGCTCGTTGAGCCATCCTGACGGCCGACACCAGGCACCCGCACCTGTCATCGACATGGACACGTTCTCGCAAATTCTTGAGATGGATGACGACGATACCCACGAGTTCTCCCTCAGCATAGTCGAGAACTATATGGAACAGGCGGCGGCCACCTTCGACTCGATGAGTGCCGCTGTGTACGCACTCTCCCTATCGTTACCATTGGCTACACTAAGCCCTCCCACAGTGACGCCGAGAACCTCCCGGAGCTCTCTCGGCTCGGGCACTTCCTGAAAGGCTCCTCCGCCGCCCTCGGTATCAGCCAAGTTCAGACTGGGTGCGAGGCGATGCAGTACTATGGGCAGCTGAAGCGCGGGGCAAACGGGACCAAGATGGCACCGAAAGAGGCGCTAGACCTCATCACTACTCTCCTCGCCAAGATCAAAGAGGGTCATACTGAGGCGGACAAATGGCTGAGGGACTTTTACGGCGTCGAATCTTGGGGTTCCCCGGAAGAGGAGTGAACCAGTCGTCCCCTCGTCGCGCCCTCGTCTCTTTTGCACCCATTCACGCTCCTCCTGTGTTGACCTCTGCTTCATTTCCAACGTGCGTATGCATTTCTTTTCGGCCTTGTCACCCTGCTTATTGGTTGAATGCGCCACATTGCATACACGCTGGCACAGCTCACGCAAGGGCACCGCAATCGAGCATCATAACGTAGAAATTCGCTCCTCCATCGATCAGGCAACCTATATCAAGCAGTTCCTCTCCGCGCTTTTTTCCAACAGGCTCCTTCTTTCTTCTCTTTGGCGTCTGTGATCTACACTTTGCCGGTTGTCCTGCTCCGCGTACTGTATCCTTCCTTCGTTGATGCTGTATCCTTCACATCGGCACTGTATCCTCTCGCTGCGGTGTGGCCCCATCTTTCGCCCACCCCGACTTCTCCTTCCTTCGCTTCGCACCGCGGTGGTCGAAGAGTACTGCCTCGTCCTCTAGTGTCCTGCTGTGTCCATAGCTCGTACTGTTCTCTCCTCAGTGTATTGTGGTGACCGTGGAGATGTCCCTCGCCGTAAGTGTCAAAACAAATGAAGACTTGTTCGGTCCCATAGTAGCATCACTGAGTTTGCGTCCGTCCGATGGCGGACCCCGGAACGTACCTTGAGCCGCCCCCAAGCGGGAGCAAACACCTTGAAACAGAAGCAAAGAACGCCCAAAGCGGAAGCAAGGATAGAACCCTTCTTTGTATTTCATCGTTTCCTTGCTTCCATTTGGTGTTATTGCTTCTGCTGAGTGTGAAATTTCTTCCGCTGAGAGTCTTCTTACTCCCACTGAATATGTACGAGCTGCACACACCTTGCTTTGCACCTTGGCGCATAGCCCACAAGTATACAGTTGACTCTGTCTTTGTGCATAGGATTGGGTTGACATTTTCAGTATGCAGATGGAGAGAGTATGCAAGTTGAGAGAGCAGGGTCCTGATTGGTAAAAGAGGTGTAAATTATGCTGAAAAGTACTTGGTAAGGCTAGCTTGTGAAAGAGACTGTGTATGCTGAAATCTGTGAGGGCACACAGTCTAGCAAGGCTGCCAACTAACCCCAACTGAGTCAAAGAGACTGAAGATGAGGGATTTGGAGGAGGTTGTGGCTGACCATAGCCAATAACTAACCAATCATACCCTTCGTAAGTCCAACTAGGAGATATGTGGGATGTCAAAGGTAGTTCAGATGGAGCAAGCAGAGTTTGGGGAGAGTTCAGAAGTTTGCAGCAGGAGGATGGATGTGATGACCAGGCCCTCTCACAAGACTATGGAGATTCCTGTCAGGAGTCACCAAAACCAATCCCTCACAATATAGGATCTTGAACTGAGAAGGCACAAACCCCATCTCAACAGTCTTGAAACCATTTCAACAGAGTGTCCCTATTCTGCCAAGGTAAGAGGTGCTTGCCCTAAACTGACTGTACAGTTCCCCTTTTGAAGATACTTCTGGCCTTCTCATATATAGTATTGACCCGTTCATAGGTTTGTCCTTAGATCTGATCTGTTAGGATCCTCCACAATACTTGTGTAGTTGAACTAGGCATCATGATCTCAATCAAACACCTCAAAACTGTGAGGGCATACGGTAACCCTACAAGGCTGCCAAGAGTAGACAGAGATTGGAGTCAATGGTAGAGCGATAGAGTAGGTTGGGTGGGCAAGGATAGAGTGGAGAATAGGATAGATGAGATGACTATAGAGACTACAGAGTATGGGTGTACAGTGGAGAGTCCTCAGAGACCAGATCTGAGGAGCCAGGGGGCCTAAAGCCCACATATATATACCCTACAGATCTGCATGGGTCAGGCCATGGAGTGTCTCATGAGACACATCATGGGGCATATCATGGGTCACTATGAGTCAAGTGTGGCTGCGCATGTGTGAGTCGTAGTCAGTCATGCTGAGTTGTGGTGAGTGGCCAGACTCATGGCTGCGCGGTTGTCTGGGCCACACTCTGGGCCATGGCGTGGACCCTGAAGGCCGGATTCCATGCTGGGAAGTGCTTCTGAAGCAAGTAAGGGCTGAAAAAAGTAGGAAAATAGAGTGTCCCCTGACAGAAACCTCAGCAACCTCTTAATACCGTCAGATGATCTCTTGCAATGTCTGGTACTCAGCTTTCCTCCATTACCCCCATATTGTCCCTCTTGCTCAACATCTTGTCTCCTCCTTGATACTCTCAGACCACTTTTGCAGACAGCCTTGTGTCTAGTATTGTGTGCCCTGACAATTTCTTACATATTGACATCTTCTAAATACAATGGGAGTGGAGGCTATTCTTACGTGAGTGTGCTGCAGCAAGTACTGTATATGTGTCTCCACTTCATTGACCTTTGGAAGGAGCTGAGTGATAGATCTAGTGTGCATCTGTTATCAGGCTGCTTGGCATTCATGTAATATAGTAGCAAAAATAATGAAATCAAGCAATTAGAACACTGAATACACAAACTACTGAACATGGATCACGTTCTGCTGTTTATCAGCCACTTTGCCTAAGAAAGCAAAGGGCTGATAATAAGCTGCTTTGGCATGTCTGTGAGGGCACACAGTCTAGCAAGGCTGCCGACTAAACCCAACTGAGTCGAAGAGACCGAAGATAAGGGATTTGGGGGAGGTCATGGCTGACAGTATCCAATAACCAACCAATTGTATCCTTTGTAAGTCCAACTAGGAGATACGTGGGATGTCAAAGGTAGTTTGGACAAAGCAAGCAGAGTTCGGGGAGAGTTCAGAAGTTCGGAGCAGGAGGGTGGATGTGATGACCAGGCTTTCTCACAAGAGTATGGAGATTCCTCAGAGATCAGATCTAAGGAGAAGCTACCGAAGCTACCAAGGTTTATATACGAGTATACAATCACAGCCTCAGCTTCTCCCAAAACGCCGAGGTGAGACCCAACACTGCCCAGGACACAGCCAAGGCATAGCCCGCACAGCCGAAGCATAGCCGAGTGGGCACTGCCTTACCTAAGCCTGTACCAAGTATCCAAAGGTTTATGCCAAAGGTGCGACTTTGTAACCAAACACCTGAATGTGGAGCCAAGTTCTGGGGAGCTGTCAAAGGTGGTTGAAGGTGTCCAAGTGTTGCAAGATTGTGCCCGAGTTGGCCGAACTTGGTGTCCCCTGACAATGTTATTGTAACTATTGAAAATCAGTACTGCTTAGGGTCCCAGTGTCTGCGCACTGTCACCACAGTGGATGACTTGCTGTAGACATAAAACCCCAGATTTTGGGCTCCCAGATGCACCACATAGGGTCTGCTGAGGTGCCGCTGTCATAATTCAAACTCCGAAGCTCTTCCACATTTATGCAGGGTGATCCTAGATTGCAAATCTGGAAGAGGGGGTTGACCCCCTCTTCCAGGTTTTTTGGCCAACCCAGACTATCACGGGAGCAGATTTCATGCGGAGCGCCCCCCTGGGCATACAAAATGCAGTGTTATTTGATCCTGGAGTAAACAATGGCATAGCCTCCACAAGACCCCAAGTTTACTTATGACATGATCTGTGTGCTGCACGTGACCAGAATATGGATCTGGGACGGTCCCTGCCCATACATCTTACGGTTTGGGTGCCCCTCTGGGATCTTTTGCTTCCAAAAATTGCCTACATCTGTGTATCTGTGCTACGGCAAGTCATCCAGTTTCTGACCACTGCGCACTCATGCTACCACGTATTTGATGCCATGGAGGCAATCATGGTTAAGGGTCTGCGCACCTATGCTTGCGCGTACAGCTCAGCCCAGCCTTGTTTGCTGCCGGCTGTTGGCATTTGCATCCGCCTCCGGCACTTTACCCCCGTCTGAAAGCTTCTCTGCTCCCGCGTTGGTCCCTTGCGCTCGCGGAGTACAGATCGGTCCGAGAAGTCGCCGGCATGTGATTGACTGACCTCTGCCGGAAGCTTACTCAGTGTCCTCGGTGGCGATCCCTTTCCAGAAGGCACTTTACATTGCCGGCGTACGTAACGACCGGTTGACGCGTCCCTTACCCCGCTCACATAAGGACCTGCATCGGCAGTGCTCCCCATCCTTCCAACTCTTACGACCACCTCTCACAGCTCGTCAACGCATCAGCGACCAATGGCCCATCCTGCCTCTAATGAGGAGCTTCTCTTCATTGGCTCCACATGCCACCTCGACTCCTGCAAGCTTAATGACTTCCTCCCTATCAAGTGCTCGCACTGCTCCCATACGTTCTGCTCGTCACATTTCCTCCCTGACGCTCACCATTGTGACAAATGGGATCCCTCCGCCCATAACCGGGTTGCTCCAAAATGCCCTTTCTGTGGCATCCCCGTCGCGTATCCATCTGGCGGAGATCCGAACGTGAGTACCATCTTCTCGATTGTCGCTTGATGTGGTTGGTGACGACCGTCCTGCAGGTAGCAATGGAGAGGCACTTTGAATCGAGCTGTGAAGCTCTCGGCAAGGGTCGCCCATCAAAGAAGGGCACACGCATCTGTGCCCAAGCCCGATGTCATAAAGCCTTGATCGCTCCAATCGCATGTCCAGTGAGTCCCGCTTCTCCCTCCGCGCGCGGCTGCTCGAATACTTACCGGATTCACGTAGTCTTGTAGCAAGCAGTTTTGTCCCGAACATCGTTTCCCCGGATCGCACACCTGCGATTCAGGGCCATCCTCTACGACAAGCAAAACTCTGCCGAAGACGACCACTTCCAAGCAAACGAACTTGAGCAAACCCAGCGTCGTGTCCTTCAAGCCCCAGGTAATGAATCAGACCTCGCCGCCTGGAGAAAGAAGGGCTCTTCAGAGCGTGTTTGGACAGCTCGCAGCATCGTCTGCACCTGGAAACGGAGGAAGCGGAGGGGGAGGCAGAACGCCGTTCTCGAAAGCTGACCGGTGCGAGCCTTCTCCTCCATCGTCCCCCACCGTGAAGCCAACCCCTGCTGCGGTATCCGCTCGCTCCTTGCTATTCACTGTTTCCTTCGCCCCACCACCTCTCTTCTCCGCTGCTCGTCCACCCACCGTCTCCGTCCGCGCGTAGGCGCGCGAAAGCGGAACAGAAAAGTGCAATATTCGCGTTGCAGGAAAGGGCAAGAAAGGGCGTACGTGAACAGATACGCATTTCTTTGTCTGCATGCTCATCGCGCTAATCAGTTGTTGACGGAAGATGATAAGGCGAGATTGGCAGAGATGGAAACCTCCAAAGCTCGTGCGAAACAGGATGGCTGTATAATTGCATAATGATCCGATCTCATGGAATGTACGTTCGCAAACGTTATACCGTCGCAATGGAACATGTATTGGACTCTCTCAGTCTCGGCTGTGGCAGTATTCCCTGATGACTTTACGCCAAGTTCTACCCTAGGTTGTTATACACAACTTCACAATTACCCAGAAGTTTCAAAATCGGCGCGGGCAGGGCCACCCCGCTGATTACAAGCACAACCTACTTTCCTGCCGTCCGGTAAACTCAACTCGTACGCTGCTCCACTCGCTCCTCGTTTTCTGAAGACGGCTTGTGTAGCGGTCTGTGAGTATTGCATCCTGCGCAGCGGTATCAAAGGGCGACTTCTCCGTGAGTACTGCCGGATATGAGAACTGCAGAAGTACATGCTCGTCATCGCCTTCGAGAATGACACTGCAAACGAGAACATCCACATTCAGCAGATACATGTCCGGTGAAGGGACGTATATCACTGAATACTCCAAGAGCACTCCTGCGATAGCAACCAGCGTAGCGGCACTGCATTCAGGCAGCCGGTACATCTTGCCCGCCTGGGCAGAGACTGTCGATCTGATGAGCGACATGGCTGAAACGACAGCTGCCGGAGTATGGCAAGACTAGACCGACCATTAGATCAAGCAGGAGAATGGCGGATTAGAAATACAGTTTCAAAGCTGCCGTGTGACAGGCTGATCCAGACGCGATCCTCCAGTAGAGTTCTCTCCTGCAGGTGAGAGGTGTTTAGGAAGAACGTCTGATCTCCGCTGGCCGTTTGTAAGAAAATCGTGGATTGAAACAGAGAATCAGCCTAGATAGATGTGAAAACAGGGGAGGCGGAAGGCGTTAACCAGCTGACATTACACAACGCTTCCAAGAGCGCATCAGCAGTCGGGGCATCCAGCGCGATATCCAATAAATACGCCGTCCTTGGGGCCAGTGTCATCATTCAGCGGGCCACAATAGCACCAAACGAAGCACCCACCTTAGACCCGTGACAACTGCGGCAATGGACCTACTGAAGAGCACCAGGGCAGGTCGAGTGCCTCTAATGTACCGTCTAGAAATGCTCAAGACATGCTCAGAGCGTCTCAGATGATCGTGCAGAGCCATGCGCTGTGGCGGAGTGTGCTGGTCGGCGTTCATCAACAGGACGCCCTGTGAACCGTCACTGAGGTATGCATTACACCACGCATATGGGCACATGGACACCTGCAGCTCAAACAAAGGATATCTCGACTAGGGTATGCTTGCGGCGAGCGCAACCAGCGCGAGTACTGAGTCGCATGATTCCAGTAATTTACAGTACTATCAATTACACGGTACAGTACTGGGCTCCCTAGTTGCGCGAGCCGCCCGGCGCAGTCCGTCACCTCAAACAGGGTCCGCTACTCCCGTCCGTCGCCACTGGGCACAGCCGTTTGGTCTGGCCACCCTCTCCTCACGGAACGACCTGCTTCATTAGAACTCCTCGTTTCGCTGTCTTTTCTACCTCTTTACGACACTCAGACGGGCGTACGAGCATCAGAGTGTACATTGAGATACAGTCATGGTATATTCTGGTCTACAGGGGTGGAAAAGGCCGCTTACTCACCTGATTGTCCCAGGCGCAAGAGCTGGACCAGAAGATCCAGGAGGTCTACAAGCGTATCCAGATGGAGCGCAAGATCATGGACGGATCCCACCAGCTCCTTCAAGCCACTAACAACCCTGCAGTCCGGAACCGCGCGGATACCCAGCTCAGAGATGCTCAGCGGTCGTTGTCATATTTCGAGGACACCCTCCGAGAGTTGCAGGCGAAGAAGCTGCAGCTACAGCAGCAGTCTCAACGGCCACCAAGAGGCACCTCCATGTCAACGAACGTGGGTCAAGCATCGTTGCCCCAGGATCTGCCTACCTCTGCGAGCTTTGGTCAGCGACCAGGAGCCGGAAGAGATCGTGCATTGCCGGCTCCTCCCTCCGACGTCGCGTACGGAGATGGCCAGAACGGAGGCAGAGACCCCCAGGACGGGGGGGTGTACTCAACCGACTACGTACCCAAACCCAAGCCATACTCCAATCTTGGTGAGTTTCCGCACAGGATACGGCATCACTGCAATCTTAGCCTTACGTTCCGGAAAGATCTTCTTCGAGCTGACACCCCTTACACTACTGCGAAGATCTCGCGAATGTTACATCAGCTGGAGTTCAAGTTACACGTTGAGAAGCAGTACCAGCGTGCCATAGACAACATGGTCACTCTGTACAAGGCAGACGGTGATAAGAAGAGTCGTCAAGACGCGGAGGCCAAACAGGTGGAGAGCAATCGCAAAATCCAGCTGCTGCAGCAAGCAGTGAAGCGATACAAGAATCTCCATATCTATGACGATCCCGCGGAGAACGAGGAGGATGGTGAGCCTGTTTTGTTCTCGGTACAATATAAGCTGTCTTGTTAACGTGTCGAAAGAATTTGGCGTCGACGGTCAGCGCAAAGAAGGACTGCGCAAGCCGCTATCTGGCAAGCTGCGAATCACCATCAAAGCGGCTAGAGAGCTAGATCACGTATCCTTACCCTTGAAGCGCTCTTCGAAGTCCGTTGCCTGTGAAACCACGGTCGTTGTGAAGATCGAAGGTACACCTCGCGCCCAAACCCATCCATCTCGGAATGACCGGTGGAACGAAGAGTTCGAGATCTCAATCGATAAGGCCAATGAAGTCGAAATTGCTGTCTACGATAGACAGGGCAACGACTACCCGATCCCAATCGGATTGTTGTGGTTGCGCGTCAGCGACATATCCGAAGCCTTGCGCAGGCGGCGCGTGGGCAACGAGACTGGCCAGGGATGGGTAACTGCTGCCACGATGCCTCACGATGGCAGCATCAATGTCACTCCATCGATCTCGTCCGACTACAATTCGCCCTTACCAGGAAACTTCGCTGGGCAACTTCCTGGGAGCGATGCAACCGCTTATGGACCAGCGGACGGCATTGATGCTTGGTTCGCTGTGGAGCCGGTGGGAGCCATTGCGTTGCATCTCGATTTCTGTACGTTTTACGTCCATAAGGAAGGTGGTGTGTTGACCCGTCACAGTGAAGGAGAATGTTCGGAAGCGACCGGCGGATGTGGGGCTTGGTCGCCAAGGAGCAGTTCGCAAGAAGAAAGAAGAAGTGCACGAGATGAACGGTCATAAATTTGTCCTCAAACAGTTCTATCAAATCATTCTGTGCGCCTTCTGCAACGAGTTCCTACTCAACGCTGCTGGTTACCAGTGCGAGGATTGTCGATACACTTGTCACAAACGATGTTACTCGAAGGTGGTCACGAAGTGCATATCGAAATCCAATGCGGAGACGGTGAGTGCACTGCATCCTCCACATTCATGACTCTCAACTGCAGTAGGAGGGAGATGAAGAAAAGATCAATCATCGCATCCCACATCGTTTCGAAACTATCACGAACATTGGCGCAAATTGGTGCTGCCACTGTGGCTACATGTTACCTTTGGGCCGAAAGAACGCCCGCAAATGCTCGGGTAGGTCATGCATATTACTAGTGTGTCGACCGACAGTCTCATATTCTGATTTGAAGAATGTGATATCACATGTCATGCGACGTGCGCACACCTTGTTCCAGACTTCTGCGGAATGTCTATGGAGACAGCAAACGCATTACTCGCGAGCTTGCGTGACATCAAATCACATCAGCAGAGGCCGCGTCCTTCAGGCACTCAAGCTCTTAGAACGCCCACCACTCCAACAACGGCAACTTACTCACCGCAAGTCCGTCAAGACACCATAGAGAGCTCATTCGATCGACTAACCCTGGCGCCTGACCGCGGTCAGAACGATGTTTATGGTCGCCCCCCTGGTGCGATGCCTCCTTACGCCCCAGACCGCGTTCCGCCCTCGCCAGCTCAGGTGTATCAAACTCCCCCATCTCCTGGTAACTCGCGGCAGCCGCCTCCTCGTCCTTCTCCACCAGACGTGCAGGGCCAGACGCCGAGGCCAAGCCCAGTACCTCCAAGCAAGTATCCTCCGTCCACGGCTCCCGACGGAGCTCCGTTGGCCCCAGCACCACCATATAATGTAGGCCTATATATTCTCTGACTCGGGCGGTGCTCATGGCCCCTCCCAGGCAAAGCCCTTCACGGCTGTTTCTCCGCAGGTGGAGTCAGCAGGTAGCAAGCCATATGCTGGGGGTGGCTTGGTCGCGCAGTCTGGTATATCACCTGCAGGGCCGAGTGTTGCGCTGCAGGCACCGCCGTTGAGGCCGGAGAAACGCAAGCGCAAGGTGGGATTGGACGACTTCAACTTCTTAGCTGTCCTTGGAAAAGGCAACTTCGGCAAGGTCATGTTGGCAGAGGAAAAGCGATCCAATGCCCTGTACGCGATAAAGGTGCTGAAAAAGGAGTTCATCATCGACAATGATGAGATCGAAAGGTGTGGTCCAGTGCTTTACCGCTCGACTCTGCTAACGAGTTTGACCAGCACTCGATCCGAGAAGAGAGTGTTCCTAACGGCTGCCAAAGAGAGGCATCCTTTCCTTTTGGGCTTGCATTCCTGTTTCCAGACGGAAACCCGGATATATTTTGTCATGGAATATGTCAGTGGGGGAGACTTAATGCTTCACATTCAGCGCAAACAATTCTCTTTGCGACAAGCAAAGTTTTACGCGTCCGAAGTCCTCCTTGCATTGGAGTATTTCCATGCAAATGGCATTATCTACCGGTGAGCACCCGAAGTTTGCGTTCTTCTGTAAGGTCCGCTAAATATCTGCAGTGACTTGAAGCTGGATAACATCCTTCTGACTCTGGACGGGCATGTGAAAGTTGCGGACTACGGTTTGTGCAAAGAAGAGATGTGGTACGGTGAAACCACGAGCACTTTCTGCGGGACACCCGAATTCATGGCGCCTGAGGTGAGCCTGATTTGTGATTGGTGGTCTACTTGCCTTCAGATAAATCGTCGCCATAGATCCTGCTGGAACAGCGTTACGGCCGTGCTGTAGATTGGTGGGCGTTCGGCGTGTTGACATACGAAATGCTACTTGGCCAATCCCCCTTCCGCGGTGATGATGAAGACGAGATTTTCGATGCGATCTTGGAAGATGAGCCATTGTATCCCATCACTATGCCCCGAGACGCCGTGTCGATCTTGCAAAAGGTGACGATATCCTCCTACCAGATTTGTTTGCAATGCAACTGACCGTTCCTATGACAGCTCCTCACTAGGGATCCAGCACGGAGACTTGGCTCGGGCGCAAACGATGCCGAGGATATCAAGAAGCACCCTTTCTTCAAAGACGTCAGCTGGGATGATGTGTTCCACAAGCGTATACCTCCACCATATTATCCCACCATTGTCAGCCAAAATCGCCTTTTCGTAACTGCATTTACTAATCTTGCAACTAGACCTCGGCGCATGACACAAGTAACTTTGATCAGGTGCGTTTAGCTAACACAGCCTCCTTGATGAATACAAGTCTAACCGGGAACGCAGGAGTTTACTAGAGAGCAGCCCACATTGACGCCGGTGCATGGGCAATTGTCCAGTCGTGACCAGCAAGAGTTTCAGGGATTCTCTTGGGTGAGCGATGGTCCTCTCTCAGCGTACTGATTCGCTAACGCGAAACACATTCCAGGTTGCTACATGGGCAGACAACTGATTTGGGTCTAGTTCGTTGCTTCGCGCGAGTGTTTTGTATTCCCTATCGCTGTACTACAGAGTGAATATACGAAGCAGAATGTAGACTGTCAGCAGAACACACCTGGTTTAGTGCTTCTTCCACCTGCCCAGTGCGTCTAAGGCTCGCTTCCCCGGCTGCTCTCGTCAACGGGCATTTCTCCCTCTTTCTGCTCTCGCATGAGGTGATGGAATCTACCCCACAATGATGATATCGTTTCAAATTCGCGACCGACCCCGAGGACTTCCTCCAATTTCCGGTTCAGCAGATTGGACGATGACAGCAAGTCTTCGAAGCTCTAATGGGCCGACGGAAGAAGGATGGATTAGTTGAAGTCGCACAAGTACGTCCTTGTACTTTGCTTACAGATGTGATTTCTGCCACGAGCCTCTCCCGTTCTTTCTCGAAATACGTGGACTCCGTATCGGTAGCTGATTGACTAGCAGCCATTTTCTTGTTCGCGGGTGCGTGCCACGGGAAGAGTAGTGGTAGGCTCGACGTGACGGGACGCGTTGTGTGAAAACAGGCGCGCAAATGCCTTCGGTTGAGGGGAGGTTAGTACGCGTTTCGTGGCCATATAACAGGATGGAATCAAACCCAATCATAATGGAGGCAGCAAGACGCGTCCGAGCTCTTGAGGCTCTGTCACATGACCGAGCTAGGTAAGCACTTTTGGACCCTGCAGGCACTAAGTTCTACGCGCCCGCCACTTCCAAAAATAGTGGCCTTGTCGAACAGCTTCCCAACATTTGGTCTCCATTTCATGCTCCTTACTAGATGCTTCTAAGAACATTGATACTTGGAATTCGTGAGGCTATTGTGCGGATCTATTGTGCTCAGACACATTTGCTGCGGCTATTGGATGCGCAGTGGCTGTGCGAGTCTCCACAGCCATCTGCAAGGGAAGCGGAAGTATGTTCTGGCGGCCAAATAAGCAAAACGGAGCCTAATACTGGTATCTGGTCGGTATACTTCCGTACCCCTCCCCTTGCCCTCCTAGATTTGTAGTGAAGGCCACCCACATGTCGAGGTCACCATCTTAGTGGATGGCACCATGGGAGACCGCGACTTCCTCGACACGGTCTCTGGGGAGATTGCATTCTTCCGCGGTATCATGCAAGCTCGACCGGTGGGAATGAATCGACACTTCCACATGTTAACCGTCCAGCAGCACATCAAGGAAGCAACGAAGACAACCGTTGCTCTGGAAGCGCTCTGGGACAAGTTGGACAGTCTCTATGACCTTCAGAAGCTGGAGAATATGGTGCTTATATTAATATTCTCTGACATTGTCCGGTTGATGAGTAACGTACTAGGATGTATCCGAAGAGGACGAGTCTCCACCACAGATGGATATACCTCTACCTGAATCCGACGGATCAGCCAGTCTGTCCTCTCCTGCAATCAGAAAGGTCATATTCCATCCACACTTTCGCGAAGAGTTTTCCCTTCCTCAAGAAGAATATGAACCAATCGTCGCACAGAGGAGGATCAAAGACACGCCGAGCTCCGCCGACGAAAGCACGACCAGACCATCTCGGCGGAACCTAAGGGCAAAGGACAGGAATGCTGGACTAGTCTCGGGTGACAGTGAAAGCAGCGAACTCACTGAAGGCGATGGAGACCAAGACGCTAGAGTCGATGATAGTGTGGAGGGTACGCCTAACACCTCTTTTTATCTTGATGTTGACGCTCATTGCGCGCGGAGCAGACCGGTCACAGCCACCTCGGCGCGGGAGACAATCCCAATCCCTCAAGCCTCGCAAGAGCTCGCAATCGGCCACGAAAACGAGGGGTGGGTCAAAAGCAGAGACTATGAAACGCAGGAGGGTTAGTTGAAAGCAGCGACACACCCACGTTCTCCTTCGGCTCACGCCTGAATGACTTAGCGATAGCGGCGATATGGGAGACTCGGCATCAGCCAGATTGCCACCCTGCTACAGCACCCGATTTTTGCCAGGATTTCAACGTAGTCTCAGCGACGATCTACATGGGGCACTCGCATATACTTAGCACTGGCGATTCCAGATGCCATAGCATGTGGACTTACTATACTGTAGTTTACAGTCTGATAAGAGAGGCAGGAGTACTTCGACAGTTCGATCTCGGCTTCCGTTTAAAGGTACGAGCTGCACACCGTCCAGAGGGCTCTAGAGGCCGTGCTCTGCTTTTCACGCGGTTCCTGCGGTCGCGCGCCTTCGCCTACGTCGGAAGCGAGGATTTTCCGGCTCCGAACCCCCGTTCCTTGACGCCGAGGCGGGAGTAGACGGAATCAATTCCCCTCGGTATGATCCGAGATGAGTGGCATCTTTACTTCCGATAGGGTTTAGATGAAATCGCCCTGGCCGCGTTGCCCTCACTTAAGTACACCATCCGCACCAGCCACCACATTACTCTTCACCTCCCCGTACCACTCTATCCTCATCTCGTCATGTTGCCCGCTCAGCGTCAGAAAGTGGACCTCAGCGTATGTACCTCTCCGTATAATCTCTCCAGGGCTTCCTCTGACCTAGCCGTACTCAGACGATGACCGAAGAGGAGAAGAAGCTGTTCAGCCTCTACGGCAAGCTCCCCAACCACAAGAATGTTCTGATGAAGATGCAAAAAGCACGCTTTCTTTCGCATCGAGCACATGTTCTGTGACTAATTATATCCGAAGGATCGCAAGTATTTTGATTCAGGTGACTATGCGTTGTCCAAGGCTGGAGTAGCCACAGAGAACGCGGTTGGCACTGCCATCCCAAGCCCCGAGTCGTACGTGCTGCGTCTAGTCTTTGCTGTTCTCCTTTGCTTATTGGGCTCAGGATTCCGCATGCATCGCCGCCGTCTTCTCACCCCCCTTTGTCGGCATCGCCCAATCTATCGAGTAGCCCGGTGAAGGATGCCCTGGCAAAGACAGAGGGTTCGGGAGCTACGTGACAAGTCCTTCGCCGTTATACCTTGATGCAGTCCCACACATAGCTCCATCTTTTGTACTTCTAGGCCGTCCTTCCGCGCTCGTAATGCTGTAACATGTCCCAGGACATCAATCCAAGTCACTCTGTGTTATATCCATTTCGTGTAACATATCGATCGACCACTGCCGACGATACAGGTTGCTTGCCCTCAACACGTACAACACTATCAACGCTATAACTTAACTGAATTCTGGCTATGCTCTCTACACCCAACGACAAAGCTATACTCGTTCAAGCGAATTCGCGCCGCCATAGGGATGTGTTATAAAATGACTTCTCTGATGGTTACGAGATTCGAACTCGCGCGCCAAAGGCACTGCCGATTGATAATACTACCTAAAGGCAGCGGATTAACCACTCTCCCAAACCATCCAGAACCTATGAATTGGTGAACACAACCCTCACAGCCTCCCCATAGCCTGCACAACCCGACTCCGCAAGGGAAGTTGGGTTCAGAGGTCTTACCCTGCTATTCACCTGCGCCTATGGCTTCCAACCATACGTGGGTTTACTCCTGTGTCCACCTCAGGGATTTCTTGCTGTCGTTGCACGGCCGTTCTTCCGCGTGGGGTGCTTCGACTTTCGATTGGCAGCTTGCTTCCGCTGACTCATTTGCTTCCGTGTGGACATTTCGTTCTGCTTCCGGTTTTCCTTCCGCTCGCGCAATTTATTGACACACCAACTTTGCCTCCGATAACCAATCCGGTCCCATGTGAATATTTCCTTGCATATTCAAATCCGTTTCCGAAAACGCATTTGCCGCTGACAAAATATTTGCCTCCGTGACTTGTTTCCTGTGGCTCAGGCTTTTTTGTCCACTGAGTAATCTACTTCCACTGGGGTATTTGCTTCCGCCGAATCCTTTCCATCCATCTTTTTGTTGCTTCCGGTCATTTCTCTGTATTGGTCCCCGTTTACTTACATGCCAGAATCTACTTCCGTTTGGTGATTTGCCCCCCCTCCCCCCTACCACTCAGCTTACTCTCATGCTATATTCTGTCCATTTGGCTGTTTGCCTATGCTGAAGACATTACTTCCAATTGGGGAGTTGCTTGCACATCTAAGGGCCCATTCGAGAAACAGATGGATCATCTGGGCATCCCTAGCTTCATCTGTGCAATGCGGAGCACAAATTTCTGAAACAAACCTGAACAGATGGGCCTTCATCTGCTTAGATGGCCATTCTCCATCTCATTGCTGAACTGACCCTTACCTTTCCCCATTCTTCTCTGGTTCCTCCATTCAACAGGACAATAGGCCATCCAGGTATCTTGCTGAAAACAAAGATGTGCTTTCAGCAAAATCCCTAACATTCCAACATGCGCCCGGTCTCCACCAGGACACATACCATCCAGTATCTGTGCTTGGAGAGCATGAGTAGCATGATGGTGATGTGTGAAAACCAGCAGGACCTGGACAAGAGCTGTCCTGACAGAGCAGGAGCAATAGTTTGTTTGGACTTAATCTGATGAATTGCAACTTTTAGTGATATATCTGCCAGGGCTGATATTATGGGGTACCCCTGGTTGGAGATCATGAACAGTACCCTCATCCTTCATGGGAACCAGCAGGACCCTGAGGGCAGCCCCTGCCATGGAGATAGAGCAATAGTTTGTTTGGACTCAATCTGTTGGATTGCACCTTTTTGTCAGATATGTGCCAGGATCCATACAATCCAGTTGCTGTGGCAGGAGATCATGGAACAGTACCCTCATCCTTCATGGAAACCAGCAGGACCCTGAGGGCAGCCTTTGCCATGGAGATAGAGCAGTAGTCTGTTTGGACTCAATCTGTTGGATCGCACCTTTTTGTCAGATACAGTGGTGCTCAAAACCTTTGCACATGGGCCCTGATGCACAACTGACATTAGTACTTTGTGTACAACCCCTTTGCCTCTACAAGTGCTTCAAGCCTCTGAGGCAACAATTCGTACAAGCTTTCTACATAACTAATGCTCAGTCCTTTCCACTCCTCCTGCAGTGCTTCCCAAAGCTGGTCTTTGTTGGTTGGGAGTGGGTTTTGAGCTCGGATACAGCGGTCAAGTTCATGCCAGGTGTTCTTGATGATGTTCATGTCTGGTGAATACAAAGGCCATGGCAAGACATCAATACCAGCCTCCTGGAAGTAGCGGAGGGTGGCCTTCAACTTGTGGATGGGTGCATTGTCCTGCTGGAACCACACAGAGATGTGGTCCATGCTGTAGTCTTGGAGGGTGTCACAGTATGCCCCTTTCAGAATTTTGATGTAGTCAACCGAGCTGATTTGTCCTTCAATTCTGTGCAGACGGCCAGTACTCCAGGGTGTGGTGCAGCCCCAGACCATTACTGAGCCCCAACCATGCTTGACAACCTTGATGACATTGTGAGGAAGCAGTTCTTCTCCAGGTCGACGGCAGCAGTACAGGCATCCATCTGATCCAAACAGGTTGAACTTTGACTCATCCAAGAAGATCATGTTGTCCCAGTAGCCCCAAGTCCACTTGGAATACTCAGTGCCCCAGGACAGCCAGATCTCAACTGCCTTCTCAGACAGCCATGGCTTCTCATGGCAGATTTGACCAAAGAGCCCAATTTGGCAGAGGGTCCAGCACATTGTTGCAGGTGAGACGTCCTGGAAGAGCTGGCATCAAAGATCTTCACCATTGTGTGCCTTGCCAGTATTGAAGTACTCCTCCATGATTGGATACCAATCCTCATGGATGGCACAAGGGCAACCAGGCTGTGTTATTGTCCAATAGAAGGATTCAGCATCTTTGTATCTCACAATGTTGTGACGCACAGTGGAAGAATGACAGTCAATCTTTAAGGCTGATCTCAACCGAGTCCATGCCTGCTTCATGGTAGGCGATTACTTGAGCTTGATGGGTTGGGGTAAGCTTGCTGTAGGGCTTGCGGTCCCGCTGACGAGTCTGGGGAACCTCAGGCATGAGGGGAAGATGTGGATAGAGCAGTATCAGGGCAGAGAGGCAGGGCTTTATAGACAGAGCAAGCAGGCAAGTGATAGGGTTGGGCTCTGCAATCAGTTCTGGCATGGGTCCGTGCACTCAAAGTCACATTTCCTCCTAATTTTCTCTCACAATCAGTATTCAAATTTTGGTCACATGGTCTTTGACAGGTAAATAATGATTTCTATTAAGAGAATTTTGAGACTCGGTGAGAAGCAACTGCAACTTACATTAGACATGGTCAGGGTTGGGCGTGTGCAAAAGTTTTGAGCACCACTGTATGTGCCAGGATCCATACAATCCAGTCACTGTGGCTAAAGATCATGAACAGTACCCTCATCCTTATGGAAACCAGCAGGACCTCCAAGGGAGCTGTCCTGACAGAGCAGGAGCAATAGTTTGTTTGGACTCAATCTGTTGGATTGCACCTTTTAGTTGTATCTCTGCAAGGGCTTTCATCCTGGGGGTACCCCTGGTTGGAGATCATGAACAGTACCCTCATCCTTCATGGGAACCAGCAGGACCCTGAGGGCAGCCCCTGCCATGGAGATAGAGCAATAGTTTGTTCGGACTCAATGTGCTCAGTAGGATCATTCCATGGGAAGATGTTCTCTGCAGGGACCAGCTTTCTCCAGCATGCTTGTGAGGTGACGGAAATATTTGAATCAGTGCAATGAACCAGGGGTTGTGGGCTGAATGACCACAGGCAAAGGTAGTCATGGGAAAATGTCTTGTATTGCGGGATTCCTGAAATTCACAGGATGCAGAGTTTTGCAGTTGTCAGAAAAGTCAGCAAGGCCGGCAAATGCAAGTAGGTGATTGCAGGATCCATTTCCAGTTGTTTGGATGTCTTGTGTCCTTTGGTTTCCGCTCCGTTTGGTTGCGTGGAATTCCCATTGCTCCCGCAAGGACCTTCCTTTGCAATCACTCAATTGTTTTTGTGTGTCTGAGGCATATGGAACTAAAATTGCTCCAGATGCAAGCAAAGCCACACTCTCCGGAAGCAGAAACTGGCAACAGGGAAGCAAACATACACTGGGGAGTCAGATACACCACCCCTGGAAGTTAATATCCGTGAAGGGGAAGAAATCACATAGCCGTAAGCCGGGCAGCATCTATAATGAAGCAAACTGGGCAGTGGTGGTGAGGGGCTGCGCACGTTTTGCCCATGTGCAAGCAGGGGCCAGGTGGCTATGCAGACTGGACATGGCCTTTTGCCCAACAGCATGCTCTGCCAGCCCCTTGCCCCTTGACTCCCCCCACCACTAAGGGGAGGGGTATCCCATGGGTTGCACGGCAGCAACAGAAAAGCTGTCAGGGTACAGCCATAGACCACTTCTATTTTCCCTCTATCTCTGCACCTTCCCACTACTAGGTTATGATGTCATAGCTGTGGAGCCTCTATGAGGCAAGGATGATATCATGAGGTGTCAGCTGTGACACTAGCACAGCATTACCATGATGTCATGGTCTGGACCCTAGGCCTGGACTCCCCAGTCATAAGAGGGTCACCTATGATGTCAGAGTGATGCAATACATGACTCCCCCTCTGTCATTAGCCACAGCATCATGACTCCACTTGTCTTTCTCCTGTGCACCCCTCTGTGTATAAGTGGCTAGCACTTCCTGTGTTCTGATCCCTCAGACTTGGTCTCTGAGGATCCTCCACAGGCATACTGTAGGACAATCCCAAGTGTCATCAAGTCAACCATCCCTGCCCTGCCCTTGTTAGTGTGACTCTTCCCTTCCTGTCTAGGTAGCAGCCTTACCAGAAGCCTGTGTGCCCTCACAGAAGACCAAGTCTCTCACTTCTTAACTCTGCTACAACACTCTGCTCAACTCTACCTGCTTTCACAACAACCACACTACAAGGGCTCCACCATACACCTCTTGCTCTCCAAGCTACTATGGACCAGCAACAGGCAGAGCAACTCATTCTCTCCCTCCAAGCTCAAGTCCAGGAGCTCTCTGAGCAGATCCAGCAGCTACATGCCAACCAAGCAACAGCTCAGCACCCTCAGACAGCCCCTTCTGAGCATACCCCTCAGA
>KV423979.1:48601-89327 GCA_001632435.1 Calocera cornea HHB12733
AGAAGGATGGTAGGCTTAGGCTGGTCCAAGACTATAGGAAGCTGAATGAGATGACCATCAAGAACAGGTATCCCATCCCTCTTGTCTCTGAGATGGTAAACAAGCTCAGGAAGGGTGTCTTCTTCACCAAGCTTGATGTTAGATGGGGATACAATAACATCAGGATCAAGGAAGGTGATGAATGGAAGGCAGCCTTTAGAACCAATAGGGGACTGTATGAGCCCTTGGTCATGTTCTTGTGCTTGTGCAACAGCCCTAGCACCTTCCAACAGATGATGAATGACATCTTCAGAGATCTCACTGATGAGGGACATGTTATTGTCTATCTGGATGATATCCTCATCTTTCATCAAGGGCTGGAAGAGCACATCAACACAGTCAAGAGGGTTCTTGAGGTGCTCAGCCAACACAAGCTCTACCTAAAAGCTGATAAGTGTGATTTCCATCAGCAACAGGTAGAATACTTGGGTTTCATTGTGGGAAAAGGCCAGTTACAGATGGATCCTGTCAAGGTAGAAGGAGTTTCAGCCTGACCTTCCCCCAACAATGTGACAGAGCTACAGTCCTTTGTGGGCTTCTGCAACTTCTACAGAAGATTCATCAAGGACTTCTCTGATATTACCAGACCTCTCCATAACCTAACCAGAAAGGAGACTCCCTGGGCATGGGGCGTAGATCAAGAAAGAGCTTTCCAAGCATTAAAGGAAGCCATCACTTCTACCCCTGTCCTCATCTTTGCCCAAGATGACAGGCCATTCCAGGTAGAGGCTGATAGCTCAAATTATGCCACTGGAGCAGTGCTGTCACAGCAAGGTGATGATGACAAGTGGCACCCCATTGCATTCATGTCAAAAAGTCTTTCTGAGACAGAGAGAAACTATGACATACATGACAAAGAGTTGCTTGCCATCATCAGGGCACTAGAAGAGTGGAGACACTTTTTAGAGGGTGCAATGCATCCTTTCACTATCCTCACAGACCACAAGAATCTGGAATACTTCAGGACAGCCCAAAAGCTGAATAGAAGACAAGCCAGGTGGTCTCTCCAACTGTCCAGCTATGACTTCAGCCTGGTTCACAGACCTGGTAAGAGTTCTGGTAAACCAGATGCACTTTCCAGAAGGGCAGACCATGGACAAGGGGGGGAGGATAATGAGGATGTGATCCTCTTAAAGCCTGAACTTTTCAAAGTTAGGGCTTTACAAAGAGGTCATGTGACTATCTCAGGAGAAGAGAGAGACCTATTGAGAGACATTAGAGCATGCAAGTCACTGGATGAAGCTGTGGTCAAAGCTCTAGAAGAACTCCAACACTCCCCAAACCAGTACCTTCTTAGAAGGGAGTGGAGTGAAGAGCAAGGCCTCATCCTATTCAAAGGCAAAGTTTATGTCCCCAAGGACCAAGGTCTCAGAACCAAAAATAGTCCAAGTGCACCATGATTCACCCATAACAGGGCATCCTGGGAGGTGGAAGACTCTGGAGCTAGTTTCCAGGTACTACTGGTGGCCTGGCATCAGCAGATTTGTTGCCAGCTATGTGGCTACCTGTGATGCCTGCAATAGAACCAAAGTCTATCCCACCAAACCAGTGGGGCAATTACTGCCAAACAGAATCCCAAGCAGAAGATGGGAGCTGGTCACAGTTGATCTGATCACACAACTGTCTCTTAGCCAAGGCTATGATGCTATCTTTGTGGTAATAGACAAATTGAGCAAGAGAGCTTATTTTGCACCCACACAGACAGAGGTTACCTCAGCTGGCATAGCCAGACTATTTAGAGATAATGTCCGGAAGCATCATGGTCTGCCTGATGAGATTATCAGTGACAGAGGTTCTCAGTTCATCTCCCAGTTCACTAGAGAGCTCAATAGGCTCCTTGGCATCAGGACCTCTGCATCCACTGCCTATCATCCACAGACTGATGGCCAGACAGAGAGAGTCAATCAAGAGATTGAGCAATGTCTGGGGTTGTTTGTCAACTATAAACAAGATGATTGGGCAGGGTGGCTTCCTGTGGCTGAGTTTGCTTACAACAACAGAGTGCAAGCATCCACTAGACTTACACCCTCTCTGGTGGATTCAGGACAAGACCCAAGGCTGGGTGTTGAACCTAGAAGGGAAACTAAGGTACAGGGAGTCACTGACTTTCTATCCCTGCCCCCCTCACTCCAAGAAGAGTGCAAGGCAGCTCTTGAGCAAGCCCAGGCAGATATGGCAAGATTCTATGATGTCCATCATGGTAACCCTCCTGTGTACCAAACTGGAGACAAAGTGTGGCTGGATTCCAAGAATATCAAGAGCACCAGGCCAGCTAAGAAATTGGATGACAAGTGGTTTGGTCCCTTTAAGATATTGGAGCAAATCAACCCCAATGCTTACAGAATCCAATTGCCTTCCAATTTTTCAAAATTCAAGTGGAGAGGCTACCCCTCATCAGAGAATACCTGGGAGCCAGAACAGAATGTGGATGCTGAACCTGAGATCAGAGAGTTCTACAGGCTACACCCATCTGCTCCTAGAAAGATCTCTGCTCTCTCCTTTCAGAAGTTGAACTTCCACTCCTACTCCAACCTCACAATTCTTCCGAAGCAAGTTTTGTTTGATTGGACTATTGTCTGGCAGACAATCACACTGTTAACTGGAAATCCTGCTTAGAACAGAAAATCAGACAACAGGGTGCCATTTTGTAGCCACATTTTGTGACTAGTCAGAGTCATACAAGACAGATGAAGAAGAAAAGAAGAAGAAGCAGAAGAAGCATAGAGTGAAGTTTTCTTCACTTTACAAAGGAAATTACAGTACATCACTTGAAGAGGATTTCCTCCACTTCCTCCTGCTCCTCAGCCTCCAGCCTTTCCATGACATCTTCCATCACCTGTTCCTTAAGCCTATCCCAAGCCTCTTCAAAGGTATCCATGAAGGAGGTGTAGGCTTGTTCAAGGACACCATTCACAATTTCCTGAACATGATTGTTCTGGTCATTGTGATTGAGGTAGCTGATGCTGGCAGTCTCCATTTCCACGGCCTCAGACTCAACAAAGTCCCTGGGGGTAGGAAGCTGCTCAGCCTGATCAACCCACTCCTCCTGCCCATAGCTAGAATCCAGGAAGGCAATCAGGGGCAGATTATGGTCCTTAGCTATCATTGCCTGGATCATAGGGAAGATATCATGCCCCACATTGACCAGAGGGATAGGAGGAGTCTCATAGTCAGGATGCATCTTGCCAAGGATATTGAAGAGAGTAACATCCTCTTCAAAGGACAAGTGCAGATCTTCAGTCTGGCCAGTCATAACATGATGACCCTGAATCCAGACAGGGGCAAGATCAGAGGGCCTTACATCACTGGGACCAGTGATGGGGAGGTGGTTGATCTCAGCTCTTAGGTACTCAGGGGGACTATAGGGGGCAGGCATGGCTACTAGCTAAGGACTAGCTATCTAGCTAAAGCTACTAAAGAGAGCAGGAAAGGATCTGTGAGGGCACACAGGCTTCTGGTAAGGCTGCTACCTAGACAGGAAGGGAAGAGTCACACTAACAAGGGCAGGGCAGGGATGGTTGACTTGATGACACTTGGGATTGTCCTACAGTATGCCTGTGGAGGATCCTCAGAGACCAAGTCTGAGGGATCAGAACACAGGAAGTGCTAGCCACTTATACACAGAGGGGTGCACAGGAGAAAGACAAGTGGAGTCATGATGCTGTGGCTAATGACAGAGGGGGAGTCATGTATTGCATCACTCTGACATCATAGGTGACCCTCTTATGACTGGGGAGTCCAGGCCTAGGGTCCAGACCATGACATCATGGTAATGCTGTGCTAGTGTCACAGCTGACACCTCATGATATCATCCTTGCCTCATAGAGGCTCCACAGCTATGACATCATAACCTAGTAGTGGGAAGGTGCAGAGATAGAGGGAAAATAGAAGTGGTCTATGGCTGTACCCTGACACCTTTCTGCAAGACTAATGGCTTACCTTCCCAGGTCTGATCCTACAACACCCTGTTCCTTACAGCGGAGTGAAGAACAGACATGATGGGAGCAGCAAATGACCTCACCCAGTGAACAATGTACTCAAGCACCAGAAAACGATGTACCAATACCCCAGCCCATCTTTCATCCTCAGAGAAGTGCTGTACCCCAAATCCCTCCAAATATTGAGCAACATGCACCACAAACACAGGAACACCTGGACAATCTCCACACCTGTGCAGCTGCAATTTTGGGGGATGGTCCTATTGTGCAACCCATGTCACATGCAGAGAGGTTAGCCCAAAGAGCGCAGAACTGGGCGCATCCCCCTGCACAACCTCTATCACATGCAGAAAGACTTGCTCAGAGATCAGCAAGGCAGCATGACAATTGCCAGGCTGCAGAGACAATGGCTGCCATTGGAAGCCCAGCAGGACTTTGGTATCAATGGACTTGCACAACTCCAGCTGGATGATCAAAATCAACCCAATTTGCAGGTACTAGAACCAAGGGCAGATCAGCATCAAAGGGGGGAGGCAGAAACAGTTCAGCACGAGGAGGAAGAAGCCAAACAAGCACTCCATGCCTCACAAATACCACGACAATGGAATCCAGAAGAAGTACTGCAACATGCAGCTATAGCAGCTCAGAACTCCAACAAACAGATTGACTTAGGTTCAATGACCCACAAATGCACTTTCTGCAATGCCATACACTTCATCAATGAGCGGGAGTACAACTCATCCAAGCTCCGACCACAATTCATGAAGTGCTGTTCCCAGGGCCAGATACAACTTCCATCTTTTCAAGCAGTGCCCCATGTGCTGGCCCAGCTCCTCCATCATAGCTCTGCAAATCCAGATGCACACCATTTCAGGGAGAATATTCAGCAATACAACCATGCACTCTCTTTTGTCTCTCTTGGAGCCAACAAGGATGACCAGGTGGAGGGTGGAGGGGTCTACTCTTATTGCATCCAAGGTGCACTGCACCACCAATATGGTCCAGCCTGACCAGCTGAAGGAACAGCTCCTTCCTACAATCAGCTCTATTTCTTGGAACCCCAAGTTGCTAAACTTGAGTGTGAGTGGTGGAATCCTAACTTGAAGCCCCAAATTCTTTGGGAGTTGGGTGAGATGCTATGGGATACACATGCCTATGCCAACCTCTACCAGCATGCATTTCAAGTACTGGAAGACCAGGAGCGTCAAAATCGAGAGGCTGGACAACCAAATGGAGTAGTGGAAGTACAGCTGCACTTTGACTCAAAGACAGACCAAAGGCACTACAACCTCCCAACTGCAGAAGAAGTTGCTGTGGTTCTCCCAAATACCCTTTCAAATAAGCACAGAGATTTTGTGGTACATAACCGCACAGAGGGACATCTTACAATCATGAGCACGGGTGATCTGGCATACATGTCATTGCACTATGTCTTGATTTTCCCAAGTGGAGAGCATGGCTCGCACTACCAAATTCCAAAGGTTGGAGAAGCTGTCCCTGGCAATCAAAATGAGCCAGAAGAGAGGGAAGAAGAGGCGGAAGATGGTGACCAAGAACAACACAGAAGCTCAACCCAGTATGTCACAGAAATGGAGTACTACTGCTACCGCCTGTACTTCCATGACTTGCCCTGGGCACTCCACCTATTCTGCTGTGGCCTCCTCTTCCAGCAACTTATTGTGGATGCCTGGGCTTCTGTGGAGCAAGACCGCTTGCACTGGATTGAGCTCAACCAGAAGACAATCCGTGCTGAGCTTTATAATGGCTTGGTGGATGCAGCTTCACGCAATGATGACTGCAGCCTGACTGACATTGGAAGAAGAATCATCCTACCTGCCACCTTTGTTTCCAGTACATGGTACATGTATCAGCTCTACCAGGACTCCATGGCAATTGTTTGCTGGGCTGGCTGTCCTGATATCTTCCTGACTTTAACGGCCAGCCCTAAATGGCGTGAAATTGAGGAGAACCTTCTTCCTGGGCAAACAGCAGCAGATCGACCTGATATTGTGGCACATGTTTTCAACCTGAAGCACAATGAAGTCCTGCAGCTCATCTACAAAGGCAGTCTCTTTAGAAAGGCAGGGGCCCGTGTCTACACCATTGAATATCAGAAATGTGGTCTACCCCACATGCACCTTCTTATTATCCTGGAGCAGACCTCCAAGCTATGCACACCCCAAAAGGTTGATCTCCATATTTCAGCTGAGATCCCATCTCAAGAAGAAGATCCAGACCTTTACAACTTGGTGACCTCACATATGGTCCATGGCACCTGTGGTGTTGCATTTCCAGAAGCACCCTGAAGGATGGAAGATGCAGCAAAGGATTTTCAAAGGTTTTTTCCCTGGAGACACACATGGATACCAACTCCTATGTGCAGCTGCACCAACCAGACAATGGATGCTACATTGCAAAGCAGGGAGTTCAGCTGGATAATAAGATGGGTTGTCCCATACCCAAAGTATGTCCTTTAACATCTACCCAAACTATGCTAACTCTGTCACAGGAACCTCCTCAAGCGGATTTGAGCACATTGTGATGCTGAGTTCTGCTTCACTGTTGGTGCAGTCAAGTATATCCACAAGTATGTCTATAAAGGGCAAGACTGAGGGACTTTGGAGGTCAATGATGAAGTGAAGACCTACCTTGATGCATGGTATGTTGGTCCAGTGGAAGCTGTCTGGTGGCTATTTTGCTTCCACATGCATGAGGAGAAACCTTCTGTCAACTGCCTACCTGTCCACCTTCCTGGAGAACACATGGTCTACTTCAATGACCATAATGAAATTCAAGAAGCAGTTGATGCAGGTGCATCTGCATGCACAAAACTCACCTTTTTTTTGCAATGAATGCTTACCTTGATCCTGCACAGCGGATTCACACCTACCAAGAATTCCCAGCATGGTATGGGTATGTTTGGAAGGCAACCGATTGCTGCTGGGACATACCACATGCACAGTATGCCATTGGACGGATGTACTTTGTACAGCCTACAGCTGGCAAGCACTTCTACCTGCAAACACTCCTGGCCCATGTTGCTGGCCCCATATCTTTTGAGGACCTCAAGACTGTACGTACTGTACTACACCCAACTTTCAAGGCAGCATGCAGTGCTCTTGGCTTGCTTCAGGATGACCAGGAATGGATTGGATGCTTAGAAGAAGCATGCAACATGCAAACAGGCAGTCAGCTCTGACTCCTCTTTGTAGTAATGCTCCAGCATTGCAACCCAACAGAACCAGGTCTTTTATGGACCCGCTTTGAGGATCACATCTGTGATGACCTCCTCCATCAACTGCAATGGCACAATCCAGCTTCCACACAAGCTGATGCACTTAACTATGGTCTATATCTAATTGACAAACTCCTACGAACACAAGGTTCCAGCTTGGCTGATGACAAGTTCAATGGTGAATTCCCACCTTTCCGCACCAATTGGGATCTACTGCTTGCAGAGCATCAAAACCACTTTATTGCAGAGCAGATGGAGTATGACCACTTTGAGCTGGCAGAAGAAGCTGAAGGCATGAAGGATCAAATGAATGATGAGCAACAAGCAGCCTTCAATACTATTATCCAACATGCTAACCATGGTGGTCTGTTCTGGCTTCAAGGACCGGGTGGCATTGGCAAGACATTTGTTTACAAGGCAGTTTGTGCAGAGCTACAAGCACAAGGCAAAATTGTTCTTTGTGTTGCATCCTCTGGAATTGCCGCATTGCTTCTCTCAGGTGGCAGGACTGCACACTCAACATTCAAGATCCCCATTCCATGCCATGACTCTTCCACCTGCACTATCTCCAAGAATAGTCTCTTGGCCGACATGCTTTGCCAGGCCTCTCTAATAATCTGGGATGAGGCCACTGCACAACATAGACACTGCATTGAAGCTGTTGATCACACCTTGCGAGACCTACACAGTCTACCCAACAAGACCTTTAGTGGAATCACAGTGGTGTTTGGAGGTGACTCGCAGCAGACTCTGCCAGTGGTGCCTCATGGAGAACGTGAAGATATTGTGGGTGCCTGCATGCAACAATCTTATCTCTGGAGAGATATTCAAGTCCTACACCTCACATGCAACATGCGTCTCAATGCTGCCGACCCACAAAGTGTCACTTTTGCAGCCTGGCTTCTTGAAGTTGGGAGCAGAAGAGCAACTCGAGGAGATGGAACCATCCCACTCTGGGATGGCATGAAGTGTGGTGAGAAGGTTGAAGATCTCATCTCAGCCATCTATGGAGACATCAAGAATCCAGCACTTGCAAATCAAGCAGGAGATGACTACTTCCTGAACTGCACTATCTTGGCAGGGCGCAACACAGATGTGGATGATCTCAATGCAGAAGTCCTCTCACTCTTGCCAGGAGAGTGCAAGATATTCCTATCAGCAGACTCTGTGGTTGAGGAGCCCAGTGCAGATGGGCCTATGGATATCCCAGTTGAATACCTCAACTCACTTAAAGTACCTGGCCTGCCACTTAGCAAGCTACACCTCAAGGTAGGATGTACACTCATACTCTTGCGCAATCTTGCACCAGCACAAGGTTTGTGTAATGGCACACGCATGCGACTGATTCAAGCAACATGGCATGTCCTGGAAGTATGCCTGCTGGGTGGAGAGCACAATGGAACCACAACATTCATACCCCGCATTACACTCATACCGTCTGAAGATGATTTCCTTTTTACAATGAAGCGCCAGCAGTTCCTGGTCCGGCTTGCCTTTGCAATGACAATCAACAAGTCCCAGGGTCAGTCAGTGAAGAATGTTGGTCTTGACCTGCACATGCCGGTTTTCTCACATGGCCAATTGTATGTTGCACTTTCACGCTGCATAACTGCATGGGCAGTCCAAGTCCTTTTACCACCACAGCCTACTGATAGACCCATACATATTTCCACCCCAAATGTTGTATATCCTGAGGTCCTTACAGTTCTGTGATACTGTTCTCAATGTAAATAACCCAAAAAAATGCCTCCTTTCAATTAAAAACGATGAGCGAAGCGAGCTGGGTTACCCTAGTTACCACAAGAAGAGGAGTAGTGGCAGAAGTAAAACAGAGGAAGCAAACCTATATGAACGGAAGCAAAATAATCCTGACAACGGAAGCAAATATTCATCCGCGGATGTAAAACCCTCACAATGCCCCGGGCGGCAGCAAAGCTCTGACATACGGAAGCAAAATGCGACACGCGGGGAAGCTCTCTCACCGGAAGTAATCAATGGGCATGGTGATCGGAACCAAAAGTCTGTGGGCTTCTCAAAATCCCCATGCCGAGCTGCTTGTTTGCGCATGAACGGAAATACGCTACTTGAGGTATTGCTGACTTATGGAATATGTGGTCTGCTGTTACCCTAGCTGTGAAACATATCACACCGCTGCGCTTGTAATAGCTTCGTCAAGCCGCATCCCAGCCGAACTCTTTGCGTTGTGTGGGAGCTTCAGGTTCCTGTAGCAGGACGAACGAGCTGAAGCAATCAGTCGCGCAGAGAAGTGAAGCAGTATTTTCATTTCGGCCATCCTGCTGTCTGAAGGGCCAGAAGAGTGCGCTGCTGCCGGGCTGCGTGAGAACCACCGCGCGAAGCTGAAGGAAGTGGTGCATGCGGGATTCAAGCGCGTAACAAACTCCTGAAGGGTCAGATGCCAGGAAGCGCTCGTCTGATCGACCTTGTTCTGACAATGCCCGGAAGCGGAACAAAGGTATAAAATGAGAGTCGATCATCCAGCAAGTAGTCGGCACCCAGCAAGTAGCCGCGAGGGAAATCCCAGGTAATCCCAGAGGGTGTCGAAGACCGTGCTCTGAACCGATGAAGGATGGAAATCGAATACATTTGGCGTGGTAAGCAATCGCGCACTCCATGCTCTAGCCTATAACCAGGGAACCATGAGTGTTCCGAACTCGCATTGATATTCATTGATACGTCGTGAAGCACGTCTCGTCGGTAGTGCTTCATGCCTTCGCAACTTTGCTGAGCACTGCAATAATCTCAGTGGTAAGTGCATGCAAAGATGACGCAATAGAGGTCCAGAACATACCAATTTCATAGGCGACTTCAGAGTAATCGGTCCCCTGCACTTCGGCAGCAATGGCACCCGACTGGAGCTTCCTCTTCAAAGCCTCCTTCGACGACGCATATATCATCTTCTGCTTGACCTTGGCATCATCGGGCACCCTGCATAGTCAAGTAAGATCGAAGTGCACTAAGCGGACGAGATAACTGGCTGGGATACCAGGAGATTAGGACGATCTTGTTTCTCTTGCCCCCGCCATCCACTTCGAAGGCGAAGTCGTAGATGGCCCACTTGCACTCATTCTCCGGCAAGTCCTCAAGGAATTTGTCGTAGTCGGCATCCTGCGATGTTTTCCCCACGATGATCTCTTGCAGATTCGGAGCGACCTCTAGGATGATATACTTGAGTACCTTCCCCAGCCTCAGTTCCTCGAACTTGGCGACGCATTCGTCAGAGACACCGATTCCAGAAGACTGGGTATGTAGCATCATCAACAGGGATCAACCAGCTCAAACAGTGAGACACGAACCATGATGGATAATGAAGGGGCTCTAAAGTGTGTGGTGTTTACAGACGGTGGACAAGTAGATGAAGGTCACTAGCGACGTTGAGCGCACGACTCGCGGGCGCCACCTGTCTGGTGCATGCACTGTACTACATAATACATCCGCGTCGCAGCGAGTACGGTACATGCGGATCATCGCGCCGGCTGCGCTGGCTCGGAGAACACCTCATCCAACCAACCCTCGTAATCCAGATGCTCAATGGGCACAGTCGACGATGGAATGACCTGCTGGAGATATGCAATCGTTGACTCTGAGAGCACTGCCTGCTTCAGGTCCATTTCAGTCATGAAGCCCTGGCACAGATTCGCTAATGTCAATAGATATAGACCTCCCAATTCGCACGAGACAGACCTTCTCTCCTGTGAGTGACCTGAACGCATCTCGCAACTGCTCTGGCGTCGTCTGGTCCTCCATGATCTCGACCTTCGTCTTGGGCTCAGCTGGAGCTAGTCTGGATAACAATATAGGCTTACGAGTAGATTTATGAAAGCCTCGAACGTCACAGCCCCATACTCTTGGCCTAACTGCACGAATATGGTCTCGAGGTCGTCGTCCTATGGAGGCTCAGAGAAGTGTACGAGCAGCTTACGCAGGCGGTGTAATACCGAGTACACGATGCCTAAACTGGCTAGAGCTGCTGCCATTTCCGCCATGCTTAATGTGTTTGTTTCATCTTTGTCGAAGTATCGGAACGTGCTCTCGAACTGTTCCAGTTGCGCGGGGGTCAGATTCGACATATTGCGACTCACGATCTTTCCATGAATCAGAATGAATGCCCCAGCGCGACCATGGACTGACCTGATTTTCGATGAATGCCACCTTTTTGGATATAGCCTGTTGAACCAGGCTCGACTCGAATTGCAAGTCTTGGAAGGTGAAAACGGTATAGTCATTCTCCTCGACGTTTGCGTCTTGGCAGCCTTTCTCTGCCCTCTCCACCGCCGCAAGCACTTCCAGAAGGGGCTCCATTTCTGCATTGATGGCCTGTAATTGCCCTCGTTGGACCTGGCATAACGTAAGTTAGGAACATAAGTCATTCAGGTTGAGGTTGTCATTTCGCTTACTTCCAGGGGTCCATCCAATGCTGCGAGCTCTGCAGCAACTTTTCGAAGCTGCTCTTCATAGGTATTAGCCTGAGACGCGAACGATTGGCGCAAGACCTCTTTTATCCTGCAGCGGTGTCAGATTGGAGCGGTGCTCTCCGAGCTAGGCCCGTACTCTCGTATTCGGGCGTTGATGGCTCGCGACCTCTGGGCTTCCGATTCTACCAACCGCAGCCAAGCTGAGTCCAAATCCTAGCTCCATGAGTATCATGCGCAAATACAGACAAGCGACATACTGTGACGCTGAGACCCGGCGGGGGCTCGTATGCCCGAAGATTATAGGTTTTCAGCTTCGTCTGGACATTGCCGAATAGAGTGCCTAGATCCTGTTTCTCGGCCACCCAATCGCGCTTGATGGTCTGCTTGTATACCCGGAATGCATTTGACTGGGCCTTGGCATCCTCGTAGCTTCCAGTGAAGGGAATCGACAGCCACTGTGCCTGCATGCCCTCAAATTGATGGAGGAGCTAAGAGAAGATGTGAGTCAAGGAGCTCACCACAACGTAAGGAAAACAACCTGTTGTGCCCTCCTTTCGTAGTCAGTTCGACTCAACCACACGGAATGCATGAGCTCAGCAAACTTCTCTACTCGTCGCGATACCGTTTCTTGTTGATCTGTGTAGGCAGCAAACGTGAGCAACGCAGGTCAAATGTCAGATGGCGGCATCCTGACCCATTGAAGAAAACGCATGAAAATAGGAGGCGATGTAGGTCATCACACTGCGCTCATCGGGGGGTCGCGCGTCAGCTAAGTCGCTGACTTCCAGAAGTTGCTGTTGTGGTATGAGGAAGAAAACTTGCTGGGAGAGGGACATCTCACAGGGATGTTGAGATGTTGAGCCGCGACGTCGAAGGCGAGCGTTATCATTGCCCGGGCATCAGACTACGGCCAGATGTGGCTTGGCTCAGTACTGCTCGAGGAAAGGTTATGGCGGCTCACCTTCTCAAGTGTGTCGTAGTTCAGTAGGTCCGGCCGGTGATGATGGATTAGAGCACATCTGTTGCAGGCCAGTGAAAACAGGGGACAAAACCTGTGTTCTAGATGTCTCACAGTGCGAGTCCATCGGCCCAGCTATAGCCAAAATCGGTGACATTTACGTCCGGATAGCTTGCAGTCTTCCGCTGGCACCAGAGAAGAAGACCTTCCTTTGCTGACAGGCCCTCTTCGCTGGGAATGATGAGGTTGGGACTTTCCGACAGACCTGCGACACTTACCTGATATCCGCTATTGTGAACCGCAAGATGAGGGTCCATATCATGCCGAGTATCAGTTTCAGATTCCCATCGATGATATCTGGCTTGTCTTGAGCTTTATAACGACGAAACAGTATAACGACCAAACCTTCAGGCCCAATGTTCGTGAGCTTCACCCCTCGTGACCGAATGAATTCCAGAGCTTTATTGACATTTTCAGCCTTCTGGACCCGCATCTTGGGTGACCTGTTGAATCGGCCTAGGGATACGTCACCTGAACAACCCAGGTAGTTAGATGCCTCCTGAGTGTCGTCTAGAATGCTGTCGACTGCTTACCCATGATTTCCTGCAGAAGTTCAGATGAGTTGTGGCGGCGCACAATCTTAGTGAATGCCGCACCATGAGTTGAATCAATTTCACGCCATCGGACAGATCCTTGACCAGTGAAGTCATTGGTGGATAACCGTGTGACTCGAGCTTGGTGTTCAGCCTAATGTCTATCAGGAACCGTACCGAGGTGGATGGCAAGATCTGACCATTTGCAGAAAGTCCTTTCCTGCACATCTCGAGATTGAGTTTCCAGCGAGTCCATCAGATCAAACAAAGACTAGCGAGACAATAGTAGCAGTAAAGTCCTCCAACCGGGCGGCAAGCGGACATGACGTGACTTAAACGAAACACGCGACAGGGACGCGTCTGTCTCGCGCGTTTGAATGCCTCCGTTGCTGTAGGCCCGTGGTTTTTCAGGGTTAGGGGCTGGCTGTAAGACTGGGGGTTGCTTCCGCTGCATATTTGCCTCCAGCACCCACTTTGCATCCGCTATTACTGTGGTCATATTTGCGTCGGTCCGGGCGAGTTTACTTCCGTGTCAAGGTGTACCTCCACTTCATCCTTTGCCTTGACTAGCGCATGCGGTCGGTGACTTGCTTCCGGCAACACAAGGAAAGCTGCTTGCTTCGGCTCGGGCTTTGCCTCTGATGTACAGTCTGCCTCCGCTACCATATTTGCATCCGCCAAAGAATTTGATTTTGCTTAACATATACTCCCGCCACCCAGTAATTTGCTCCCATCGTACTGTTTGCCCTCGCTATGTCGGCTACCTCCCCTCCTCTGCCTCCGCGCGAATCTGCCTCCCTTGTATGATGTGCTTCTACCACAATGTTTACTTTGGCCTTAAGCTCGGCTGACGTGATAAAATTAACTTCCCACTAGAATACGTTGCGCTGGGATTTGCTTCCGCCAGGCCCCTTGTTTCGTTTATATCTGTTGAATTCCCCGGAACAAAAAAAAAGACGAAATACCTTATTACTCGGAAGTAAATAGCTACCGGAAGTAAAAGCAATGGCGGATGCAGCCACCTACGGGGGTAAAAGCCAATGGCGGGAGCAAAGTACCCAGCCGAAGCAAAGAGGAAGCAAAGAGGACGTAAATCCTTCCAAGGATGCACAACGGTAGCGGAAGTACAGTAGATGAGATGACGGAGGCAACTTGGCAAGAGGAAGCAAACAGCTTCTCCCTCACTCCGGGGTCCATCTAGCAGGCAAGACGATGCGTTTCCAAGGGCGAAAAGACTATGTGTCTGTCCGCAAATGGCTTCCATAAAGCTGCGACAGCGATGTCCTTCTCCCGAAAATGTAGATTCATTGAAAGAGACGAAATCCAGAGTCCAACTACTGTACAGGCATAAGAGGACTGGGTGTGTCCGGCCCGAGCCCCCAACGCGCGCGTCACAAGAAACCAGACTCTTGAAGCAGACGGGCCATCCTCTCCTCTTCCCTTTCTCTCGGTTCTCTCTCAAGGCTTTTCGGCCAGTAGTCGAAGTCTTGGGATACCGATTCCATGCTTTGGTTGATGAACTCGATGATGGCATCCACAGGCGTGAGGTCATAAGTCGCAGCTTGATAGCGCTGGACTTCTCGGATCACTTGTGAAGTTCTCTGGCGCTTGTCAAAGTTGATGACCTTTCCCCCGGCCACTGGAATGAAGTCGCTGTTCCCCTCGTGAATAAAAGTAAGGTCCTTCAGCGGCAATCCTGCGAATAGTCAGCTTGTCAGAGGGTCCATTGGGCCTTGAAATTCAATATGCTGACCGAAGAATGGGACACAAGGGGGGTCAATAGTAGCAAGCAATCTCCGATACTCTGCAAAATTCCTGCCGGAATCGATTGTTTTCTCCAGATCAGCCAGAGTATCATTGGCGCGCGTGTGCACTTGCTCCCAGGACCTGCGGAGACGACGGATAGGCGGGCCGTTCAGTCCTGCCGTCAGCGCTGCCATTGTCGAGAAGTTTTTCAGCCGCTTGCATTGCTAGAAGACGTCAGCTATCAGTACAATAGACCCGACTGAAATACACCGTGCTCACCTCAGCTACGCTTATCCAGAATCTGATTACGGCTGCACGCCTCTTGACCTCATCTTTAGCCAGAACCGAGTCCGTGACCCATGCTGCCAACTACCCCGAGTTAGATCCGGAAGTCTCCGTCATTCAATCGTACTCACTTGATTGCTCATATGGATTATGGCCTTAATGTTGTCCTCGGCCAATGATGTTGCAGGTTTGTCCTTTCCACGTTCAAGACACTCAGTAGGATGTACTCGATTGAACAACCGACTCTCCATAATGGTTAGTTGGCGAGCTAGTTCGACAGGGTCAAGTTCGTTCAGCTTAAATTTTCGCAAATTCTTGGGCAGTATGGATGGAGGAGGATCCTGTAGTCCATTGGCTGTGTACTTCTTGGCCTGAGCTTCATCCCTCTATCACAGCCGAGTTAGCCGCCCGCCCTGATTCACTTCGAACGAACGTACCCTCATCTTAATCGTTTGCAGAACTTGCATTTTTGGAGCCATCATGTCTGACTCTTGTATGCTTTCAGCAAACTCTTTGATGCGATCCAAGACAGGGAGGTCTGATTGAGTGAGTGTTTGAGACTGAATGAGTGCTTTCAGGATGTTCATCGTTCTAGAAATACTGTATTAGAAACCGTGTCATACATCAGAGCACGCATCGATCGCACCTGAAGCGATAACGTTTCTGCTTGCTTTCCTTCCACTCATTGAACTGTTCGGGCGTGACGTTCTGAGGTGCAGGCAAATTGAAGCGCGCGATGAGTTCTGTAACAACCTCGTCCACAGTTGCGAAGGACTTGAAAGTCATCAAGAACGTCTCATTGAATGTTGAATCTGCTGGGATTGTGAATAAGGGCAACCGACGATGGAAGGACTGTACTTGCCCAGCCGATTATGAAGAGTCAAGTGTTCGACAAGTGCAGGCAATGTGCCTCCACGCACTCCCTGATCGGAATTATACAAGATATCTGGCGGCTTGTACATCGGCTGCATGTATTCGGGCTCTCTTGGAGCAGTGTGCATAGCTATAGGTGCATCGGGGCCAAGGATATTCTTTAGCTTGCGCTCTCGTCTTATTCGAGCGTCTTCAGTCGCAGACTTGTCTTCTTCTACACAACCAGTCCATCAGCTCACGTGCACCGGTGAAGAACCTGCACTAACTCTGTTCGTCTATCTCCCCATCGTCAGGAGGAGCCTCGGCCATATCAGTCTCTTCAGTTCCGTCGCGGTTCACTTCGGCCACTCGAGTTCCCGAATCCGAGGAGAGCTTCGCTTTCAACACACTATGCTGAGTGGTTGGCGCACTAGCATTGCTGGCACTGATGTCAAGTCTTGGAAGCTCCGCATGCGATCGATAGCTTTCCCTGCCATTGATAGCGCTAAATGGGTGGATTGCGTCACCCAGATTCAGTTCACCATGGGTGTTCTGCTCTAGAAGGCCGGCGAACGCGGTGTGTGATGTACTGTGGACACCCATTGTTACTGAATAGTCTCCCGGTGCGCCATCCGACGATTCCCGGTGGTTCGCAGATCTTGCGCCAATGCGGCCCCTCCGGCTAGGATCAGCTGCTTCAGCCTGAGCTATAACAACCTCTACCAGTGAATCCAGCGTCTCCATAAGCTCAACGGTTCCAGACTTCAGCGATGACGCCGCGGATAGGACGGTGTGGAAAACGTTTTGATCGAATGTCGTTGTCCATGAAGACAAGGACGGCGCGGAGGCAGTCTGGGCCCGGATTAACAAAGCTGCCGTCTGATCGTACAGCGACTGCTTCGTGATCTCAAACGCCCGCATGAGATGCCTCGCTTGTCGCACATTAGCATCATAGTCGTCGTTGTGATTGGCCAGTTTAGTGTTTCCGGAAGTTGTACCAACTCCGCCGTCGAAGTCCAGATGTGAGGCAAGGTCGAGGGTCTCCGCGTAGTCCAAGAAGGCGGCAAGCTGTGTGACAGCAAGCTGACACTGATGTACGACCTGCGTGATGACTTCTGGAGGTACTGCGGAGAGTCCCTGATCTAACGCCAAGTCGGTTAGAACAGGATCTCCTTGCTCGAGGTACGGATCAGTAGGTGACCCAGCGCGGGAGTTGTACTGGCGACTATAGGCCATGTTGATCAGCTCCGAGAGCTTCGTCAGCTGCTGGTCCACCGATATGCTGATGTCGTTGAGTTCTTTGATTGCCTTCGTATCCGGCGGTTTCATCGCTGTGCTATCATCGTCGATGGCAACAAAGCCGTTTGATCTCCAACCAGCACCAATACCACCACCGATTATGCCAGTGCCGATGCCAGCAGCCCCTTTGCCAGGCGAAAGTTCAGCTGTGATCCGCCTAGGCGCAGCTGAGTCCATTATCTTGTCGAGTTCCAAAACAAAGGCAACAACAGATCTTTCCAGCTCGCGTGCGTCCCGCTCCAATGTGACTGCCATTTCTGGAGGTCGGGCGTCGGGCACCGAGTCGGCAGCACGCGAAGAAAGAATAAGGCGAGAAAGGTTTGCTGCAACTTTGCGATGGAATCCGGTGAGTGGATCCGACGAGATACTCCTTAAGTACTCCTGAATCGCTGAATCGCCTTCCAGGTCGGCCTCTTGTATTGGCGGTACAAGCTTGCCAGAGGCAAGCAACAAGTTCAGCACAGCAGCAGCAGCTTGAGCGACTCGTCCAGAGAGCTGGGGATGTGGAACAACATCATCTTCTATGTGACCAGCCAGCCGTCGCTCTCGAATAAAGTCGATGCCGTCACGAGGAGTGATGGGGCTTTCGTCCATAACTTGCGTAGCAGTTTCAATGACGATTTGAATGGCTTCACGGGCATACACGGCACATTCCTTGATAAGGTACACTTCTTCCTCAGGGGCCAAAAGGCTTTGCAGCTCTACCGCGTATTGCAAGGCTTTCCGACCATCGACCAATGGCGCGTCCGGAAGACGTCGGATTGCTCGCGTTCTTCGACTTCCTGAATGTCCGCTGTGACTGCTGCTGTTGGAGGGTAGGGTTGGTCGAGTCGTGATTGAATCAAACCCATTGCCATAACCAAGCTCAGCAAAAGGGTTCGGTACGTCATGCAAGGGCCCGGTATAGAATGGGCCATCTTCGTATAAGCCAACGAAGTCCGACGCGGCAGAGCTAACTGTTCCACGTCGCATGATCCCGTTCGGTAGGGGTTGATGTGGCCCATCACGTCGTGGCCTGATTTCGGGTGCTGGTGAAGGGGGCGTCCACCGCACTTGGTGACTGATGGGGTTCCAGTAGTAGTATGCCATGCCGTCATCAGTCGTCTTACGAATCCATGGCTCTGGAGTACCAGCACGCTGGACTCCGAGGACACCGTTGATATCCTTCGCGTTTGGAGTACCGTGATCGTAGGATCCATATGGGTCCACATCATGGCCATGCCGGGACGGGACGTCGACCTCTGGGACATCTTCCGCCATCGTGGGAAGCTCCGCGCTTTCTTCTCCAGTGTCCGTATTCACGTAGTAGATCTACCGTATGATTAGCGTATTATGGATGGGTGACTAACAGGCTAACGTACATTCCCGGATTGAGACATTTTCGGGATCCAACTGTCTGGAGACTGAGAAACCGTAGTTCGGGGCAGGAACGACGACGAAGTGGGAGCAACCATGGTCCTATGACTGTCCCCATTGGAGTTCCAGGATACTGCGTCGTTGACAAAAGTCGATGGAGGGGGTTGCATAGGCACCATGGCGTCCTCTACGCGCTCTGGTTCATAGCCCCTAGCTCGGAACTCTTGCTCCACTTCGTCCTCTGACACCGGTACAACATAGTTGCTTGGAAACCATCCCCGTTCATCCTCCAGTAGACCATCCCACCACCCAGATTCCAGCTGAGTGAGCACCTCGATGAGATCTCCTTTATGAAAGGTGAGAGAAGACGCATCGGTGGACTGATAGTCGTAGAGCGCCCGGACGAAAAACGTTGCCGGTTCGCCAGCGGTAGGTGCTAAGGACGCACTGTCGCCCAGGAAAGAGTATCCTTCCTCGTAATCAGACACCATGCTGTGTCTGCGGACAGGCTACACTCGGTTGAGGGGTACCGTTGGCATATATGACGGACGTAGGCAGTTGGAATGTTGATCGTCAGGGCTGGAACAGGGTCGCACGAGAAGCTGAAGAAGGGGCTGATCTCCGTCCAAATGCGAAGGGATTATTGGAGGGCAGAGACGCGTCTCACTGCAAGGAAGAGATCGAGGATATGGGATATGGGGGAGAAAGGCAAGCGTTGACGAGAGTAGGCGATATAGGCTGTGAAAGGCGGGGGCGAGGGAATGCGACGACGGTGGCATCCGCATCCGCTCCTGGACGGCACAGGGGGGATATCAGGGTTCAGCCGCCCCGCCCGCAGCGACCGAGGACATCGGAGGTCACAATGGGTACACGGATACATTCGGATCCAGATTAGACTGTCCACAAATGGCACTCCCTACCGCTTCAAAGTCCGCTGCTTCTCGGCGAATTCTACGATCTTTTTGTCCACGCTCATCCCCTTTCTTTCTCGTACACCATCCATGTACATCTTGGCCACATTCGCCCTGTCTGCTTTCTCTCCGAGATCCTCCAACTCTTCTTCGGTTGTTGGGACCCAGAACGGGTCTTGGTCCAGCATCTCGTAGCTGTCGCCCCCATTTAGCCCCTTCCAAATCACAATGACCTTTCGCGTACCCATTGAAAATCAATTGCGGACTAGCCGCCCCGCTTGTGCGCTTTCGAATGTCGTCGGCAAATCCGAAGCTTTCCACCACTGGGAGCAGAGCTCGGATGGTGAAAAAACTCGTCCCTTCCTTCATCTCCTCAGAGACGATACGCCCTCTGCGTCGTGAGACCACTGCGTACACCTTCCCAAGCACATCGGCTGCGATACAACGTCAGTACAGTGGAGTGAAATCGGGGTACCGTTGTTGCGGTCCACTCACTCGAAGCTTGAATATCACAGGCATACATCGCCATCATCAAGCGTGGACTCCAATCAAGCATCCCGGTGCGGCAAGCTTCTCGGACCCCTGTGATAACGCTACCGGTAATTTGCGGCAGCTTCATACGATTGTCTTCTTTGTCCAGGGCGGCCGGATCATAGTCTAAAGACTGTACCAAGTATGCCATGCCGACCACGGGCTCGGCACACAGCGGGCCTTGGAATGTTGCGATCTGAAACCCATTCTCTACAGACGCGTCGAAGTCCGATCGGTTTCCAATAGACATGGTGTTCATATCCACAACAACATCCGAAGCCCCAGCTTGCGTATCTGCGCCGTCTATTTTGCCCCTCGCGTTAGCACGTTGTCGCAGGCTGGAACAGGTCAGAAGACACCACGCGTACGAGATTGAGCACAACTTACGATCTCAAGGGGTTTCCCGTCCGATCGATCAGCATGCAGCTCCCTACGCGCTTCGGTCCGAACGCCCAGATATTTTGGGCGGCATCCGCCCAATCTGGCCCTGCAGCAGCGAAGAGATCCTCTAATCGATTCCAGAAATCTTCCGGTCGGATAGTGGCACCGCCCTCTCCCTCATCTCCAATGATATCATCTTCCATTGACAGTACGGTGTCCGTCTCCCCATGTCCATCGGCGGTCACACGTTGCATGACGCCTCGGCCTTGTATTTCTCGTAGCACCGCAACGTTGGATTGCAAAAATGAAATGACGGCGGAGGGAAGGGGCACCGCGCGAATAACGACCTTAATGAGTCCTTGCGCGGAGGTCCACTTCACAGTCCCACGTGGTAAGTCCTGACTTTTCGGTGGAGCCATTTCTGTGTCTTGGTGAGAAATATCCACTTGATTAAAGCATGCCATGGGCGCAAAGCTTACCGGCGGCGCGTATGGCTGTCTCCCGGAAAGGAACAATGGGTTCAGAAGCCTGAATATCGATCTTGGCAAACCTCTCGCGAAGGTCCTTCAAACAGCGCTAGCCAGTAGTCAAAATAGTGACGTGACCAGCGGGAAAGACCTGAATTACCTCAAGATGAAGTTCGCCCGCGGTCATGATGACATATTCACCGGTCTGTTGCTGGAAAGTTTCCACGCAAGGATCGGCTTGGGACAGCAAGCGCAGACCTTTGATCAACTTCGGCATGTTCGCTGTGTAAAGTGAGATTCTCATCGGCTATATCATGAGCTACCGCATACCTGGCTCCGTAGGTTCCAGAGCTACCCGTACAATCGGAGCTGCTTGTAACCCCGTAGTGGACAGATTGACGAGCCAGCGTTGATCCAGTTCGCCTCGGATGTCGCCAGGCTCCGTGTGTACGCCATCCGCATTAGGACTGCACAACGTAGCGTTGCGTAAGACCACGCCTTCGAGCCCGCCAATGGCAAAAACGTTGCCAGCGGGGACCACCTCGACAGGCGCAAGGTCTCGACCCATAATCGTATACAGCGCCTCAACTGTGACAATCTGCAGGTGTTTTGCATTACTTGGGTGGCTGGGCCCAAGCGAGACGTCGTATCGTGGGAGAACACAGCAGACTGGCATGCCTCTCGTGAGCGTACCAGAGTAGATTCTCGCGAAACCAAGCAACACCTCTGAGTCTTCGTCTTCTTGGATTGAAGAAGGATGGGACACGACCTCGGCGGGTGGCTCTATTGAGCCCTCGTGGATGGGTACGGCACGGTCCTCCGGCAAAGCCAGTTCGGTCTGGGCCCGCCGTTCACGAGCTTCTCGTCCTCTTTCACGCATCTCCTCCGCGGTCAGAGCACGCTTCTTGTTCTCCGGTATATCCTTGCGGGATACAGCGAACATCTTGCTCACATAGACAATAACGCAAGCACCAGCACTCGTGTCACAGGAGTACAAGTTCTCCTCGAGCTTCGTGCTTGCTGGCATTGTTTCTTCATGCAAGTCAGGATATAGGACCTTTGGAAGCCTCGTCTTTTGAGCTACCGTCGGAGGGGGGATAACATCGACAACGGCTTGGAACGTGCAGGAAGATAGAGACAGCCACTTTGAGAAGATCACAGACAGCAGATGCCTCGTGTCCTTGGAGTTAAGATCACGGGGTGGGATCTTGAGGCTTAGCGCCGTAACGATCTTATTGACTTTCTCGGGGTTCCTGAAAGATTGCATCAGAGCTGAATATTCAGCGAGACATGAACAATTGCTTACGGGGCGATTGCCACGTTTTGGTAGACTGCCCAAATGTTCTCCAGCACAAACTGCACAAAGAGGGGCTTGAGATTCTTGCCCTTCAGGCCCTTGCGACCAACCACTCTTTTAGTCTTGGGATCCAAAAAGAAGTCGCCCCAAAGCGTTCGCCTCAGGTTTTCTTCTCGGATACCCAGTTTTTCGGCATATAACCTGGAGAACGTGCCAACACGAAAGGCCCAACCATCTATTGCAGAGGCGAAGATAACGTTCCCTCGTTCAGGCGCGAAGTAGATGTCTTCGTCATCCTTCTCTTGGAATTCTTCATCCACTGATTCCTCTCCCCCAGCGACTTCGATACCACTCTCTTTGTCCTTCCTCATTTGTAGACGTCTCTCCCGTTCTTCCCGCCAGTGCAAATCGTCTTCCATTCTTTCCGAGGCAAAGAAACTACCCATGACTGCGTTAACTTGCTCAACCAGTTGCGTGAGGTGGTGATGTGCTTCGATGGGAGACAGCTGAAGCTCTGTGATAAGCCGGTCCATCTTGTTGATGATGAGGATAGGGCGCAGCCGATCCTGCCAAGCTTGTCGTAGTACAGAGATGGTCTGCGTGCATACACCTTCCACGGCATCAATCAGAACCAGAGCACCATCGCACAGCCGTGAGGCCGTGGATACTTCAATTGAGAAGTCGACATGTCCAGGAGTGTCGATGAGGTTTATGACGAAGCCCTCCGTGGAGCTGCCTGGCCATTGGTCAGCCTGCTGGCAAGGGAACACAGTGGAGGGGGCAGACCGCCAGCGGGATTGCGCTTCATGACCTGAAAGCGGAGGGAGATGGCGCTGCTTTCCATGGTGATACCTCTCTCTTGCTCGTCTTCCCGGCTGTCCAGGAATCGAATCTTGCCTGCCATGCGAGCCGAGATGATGTTGTTAGCGGCGAGGAGAGAGTCAATGTAGGTTGTCTTGCCGTGGTCGACATGACCAGTGACGGTGATGTTGCGAACATGGGCCGGGTCTGATGCTGATGCCATGTCAAGGTATGAAAAGTGTGGTATAGAGAAGAGTCCGGACGTGAATGACTCTTGGAAACTTGTGCCACTCTGAATAGCGGGCCTGGTATTGGGACCCTGAATGAGCGCATAGCAATGTTGCAAATATCTCCGTTTACTCCCGTGTCAGTGTCAAGAAATAATGTCGAAAGCGCCGGAAAAGCCCCGCTTCCGGAACAAATGGTCTTAAGCTAAACAGATTATGGCATGGAAGTATATTGCTGAGCGTCTTTGAGCGGAAGCACATCGGCCCATGGAGCCCAATATGTCGCGGAAGCAGAAAATACCACGGAAGTAAATTGCAAAGCGGAACCAGTATGCAGCGCGGAACCGGCATTTGAAGCGGAAGCAAAGAGTGTGGCGGAATCAAAATCACCCGCGGAAGCAAATTGATGGAGCGGAAGTAAACGTTATAGGCGAAGCAAGCTGACATGAGGAAGAAAACCAGGTAATGGAAGCAGAAAATCAGGTGGACGCAAAAGTGCCGCCAAGAGGAAGCTGAAGCAAGTACAGTACCTGTTAGATGGCCACGGGAGTAAACCGAGGTTAATCTGTAAGCTGCACCAGACCGCAGAGCGATTTTCACGCAAGTCGAAAGCTCCGCGAGACCCCTTGCAAAGATGTGGCACGCGCAGCTCGTACGCTCCAGAAGAAGGCAGACGAATGACCTCATTCATTATTGCCGCGTGTTCCGTGCGCCCCGCGGACTTCGCGAAGCCCCTTCAATCACGCAACCGCTTCCTCCACTCGCGCACTCGATATACCGCTCGGCGGACAAGGCATCGTAATGACAGCCATAGATGCCACCTTGTAATAACAACAACAAAACATTGCATTTCTTCTTTAATTTTGGAGTTCAGCTCTTGGACGACGACAGATACATATTGCACAGTTGGCTAGTACAGCACCCCTTCAACTCCGAGCCCCGTTCCCCTTCAACCGCTAGGGAATGTATGAGGCATTTAGGCAGCGATGCCTGCGTGCGAGTTAGCTATATGCATTGTAAGATGGTAGTTAGTACGCACCGATGACACCACAAGCGGAGCGGCCGCCCGCATTGCCAGTCTTGAGCGACTCCTCGTGGCCCCCCTTCCCAAGGTCGTCCGTGCCGGCGTGCACGACGACGGTGCGGCCAACGATGGAGAGCGGACCGGTGAGGGACAAGTGCGAGTCGGTGATGCTCACCGTCGCCTTGCCGGTCGCATCCACGGCGATGTTGCCCAGGTCGCCGACATGTCGCTCCGCGTCCGTCGGCCCGCCGTGCGACTTCTTGAAGGGGTTGAAGTGCGGGCCAGCGGACACGCATCCGTTCGTATTGTCACCGAGCTCACTGCGCCCATTTAGCTACCGCATAATCAAGTCCCACATAGAGGGAGGGGACGTACTGGATGTGGAACCCGCGCTCCGCGTTCGGATCGAGGTTGAACAGCTCACCCGAGATCTTAACTGGCGCGGACTCGGACTCCTGCTCGAAGGTGATCACGCCCTTGACGGGCGAGTCGCCACGGAGGACAGCAACGGCCTGTGAGGCATCGTCAGCCATGTGCCCGCCCGTGCCTACACGCGTAAGCGCACCTTGACCATGATGGATGAGTGTTGGGTGTGGGGTGTTGGGTGATTGGGTGGGCAGGAGGGATGGATGCGCTGGTGGCCGTCCTCCCGCGCGTGCCGCTCTTATATGTCAGCGGCTGGCTAAAATCCCGCATGCAGCAGATTCCGCGGACTTGCGTCATCGTCCGGCCCAATCAACGCCGCCGGCCAGCGTTCCCCGGCATTCATTCCCCCTGCCTCCACGGTGAGGCGAGGAGAGTGCGAGTTGCGGCGACAACTGGACTACATGGCGCAAAGGCATGCTGCGACTACGGTTGACTACAAGTTACCGTCGCTTTGGTCCTCCTATGCCCGCACACGGCGGTCCTCGGTGCCCCCGACACCACGACACCGGCAGTTCGGTTCACCCCCTCTATCTCGTCCGCTATCGCCGATGCTCCAGAAGACTGGATATTCAACGGGCAACCCTGCACTGTCAATGTATATTGACTAAGTCCTCGCTTCTGGGAGCATGCTCCCCAAGGGCCAGCCTGGCGTGATCGGTCATTGCTCCATATAGTTGTTCGTCTTCAAGCCAGTCCTGGCATGGACTATGTTCCTCTTCCCGCGATAAAACGCTCCAAGGTGCTTGACCGCAGCGCCAAAGCTGCTCGTATCTTGCAGCTCCTGGTCGATCCACCTTGGTAGCTTCCTGCGGATCCCTGGCGATGCGTAGCGCTTGTCCAGCAGGATGAGCGCCGCCCAGTCGTTCTTGTGACGAATCGCTCGCCCGATCGACTGGTTGACGGCCTTCATGCACAGGTTCTCGTACAATTCCATGCCGGCATCCCGCCCGCCCACGCCGGCAGAGACGGCGACGTCCCGAACATACTTCATGCGCTCTTTTAGCTCCGCAGAGCCAAGGTTTGCATACGGCAGGCCGACGACCACAACGGCCCGGGCGAGCGAATCCGAGAAGTTAAGCCCTTCCGAGAGCTTCGCTCCTACCACCGCGAATAGGAGCGCGCCGCCGGTTCTTGCGAGGCCGTTCGGCGCTTCGGAGACCGCGTGATCGATCGAAACTGCGTAGTCCCGCAGCACCTCTTCGACACTGCCTGTCTCTTGGGGTTCATAGAATATCTGTAAAGTGGTCAGTGAGTGCAGCGACTCAGAGGTGTCTGTGAACACCTTCTTCTTAGCCGCCATCTTCAACAGAGTGCCGTCCGTTAACCATACCTCCTTCATCTGGTTTAGGAAGGCGTAGGATGGCATGAAGACGACCATGCCATCCGGAACCAAGCTTAGGAGGTTCACTAGGGCTTGTCCGAGCTCCTCAGCCTGTACACGGAGTCAGCAGGCCAATGTCTGGAAGAGGCGTCACCATACCATCGCTTTGTCACCACGCGAACTGAATTTGAAAGAAAGCTCTCCGCCCTTCGGCCCCGTCGAGATGGCCACCGCCGTGAGGTTCTCTCTGGCGATAACATGGCCGCACGAGAAGGTGCCAAACCGGTCCTCGGGTAGCTGGGGGAACAGTTGAGTACGGAAGTCGCCGATCTGGAGAGTGTCAGAGTGGGACAAGGAAGTTGGCTTGGGGCATTACCGGTTCCATGGTGCCCCCGGCAAGTACAACAGCTCTTGCCTCATCAACCACTTCACGGAACTGTCGCGCGGGATTGAGCAGTTGATAACGCAGCACTACTATCTCCTTGCCATCGTTTGAAGACTTCGAAATGTGTACTCGGCCATCATTGTCTTTGTTCATGAGGGCCATCAGAAAGCTTTCCACGGCGTGCAATGGCGGGCTTGCAGACCGTCGGGATTTCGTCGCCTGGAGGTCTCCATTCTTCTCTTTGTCTTCTGACAACCTGTCGTTATAGCCACTGATCTGTGCATCGCTAAGCAAGTTACAAGGGTAGGGGTGCCGACTCTCATACCTTGCGTGCAATCTTACTGTCCTTCAGATACTGCTCAATCTCTAGCAGGTTGATTGCCTCGACTTTCTGACCCAAAGCTTGAACCACTCCAGCAGCCGTCATCATCTCTTCCGCCTTTCCGGATGCCTGCAACTCCAGGCAGAACTTCTCCAGTGCAGTTAGGAAAGCGAACAGGCGCTTGAGGTGCACTAGATGCTTGGACGCAAGCCTCTTCCTGAACTTGCTGACGTAGATTGCCAGTTGTCCCAGACAAGACTGCAAGGTGGTCGTTGAAAGGGTCAAGGAATGGATTCCAAGGACCGTATCGATCAGGTCTGTAATAAAATAAGCATGAGCAGCAACTAGACGAAAGCATGCCGCACTGTGAGCTTCGTCTACAATGACCACCTGGCCCTTCAGATCTATATTCAGTGCTTGCCTCGCCGACTTCTGCAACAGGAGGTTGTATGGCAGAGTCACAAGCTGTGACGTCGTAAGTCTAGATTCATGGGACAAGCAAGACGACAATCACCTCAGACTGCTTTATAGCTCTTCTAGAGCCATAGTACGGGCACGTCTTCAATTCCTCACCCAACGTGACAAGATCTTCAATATCCTTGGGAGCGGCCTGCTCCTATGGTGAGTGATCGATACGGTACAGACAGCGTGTCTTAGGCTGACCAAAACATGATCCCGGAAGTCAAGCATCTTCGATTCTTCGTCCTGGCTGGGTAGGAATGGGCAACCTTTTCCCTTCTTTTCTACAGTGAAGACCTTCAGCCTTTCATGCATGTTTACCGCGATACAACTTGCCATTGAGAAGCTCTCGGCAAGCTTCGTCCAAGTCTCCGCCAGCCTTTTTCCTCAGCGCGTGGTTGATGCAAAGGTTCTTGCGCGATCCAAGTGCAACAAAGCGCGTTGACTCATACAGCTGCGTCTTGCGCAGTTCACTAACAAGCTGGGAAAGCTGAGAATGGGTTCGCGAAGTGTAGTAGATCTATGAGATGGGTTAGGAACACCCAGCGATCTAGTTGCGCCGAGGTCAACCTTCGTGCAATCTGGCTCTTCAATTTCAACATCCAGATGCCGTCTGTTCTTGCCCATCAGTCTACATTTGAGCTTCAATATGTTGGTCGCGACTGGTCAGTCAAGGCAATGAGACTGACTTGTCCAATAACACCTTGGTCTGAGGTAGCATCACGTCATCGCTTCCTCCCTCAATATTGTCCTCGGGCAAGAACTCATCGTCGTCGACTTCCTGCAGTACACGCTCCTCAATTTTCTGGCAAGTCGCATTCAGTTTGGACACAAAGGGGCAGTTCTCAAATACTCGCACCCTCTTTTTCTTTGCTCGCTCCGCCTCGACCCGGCGCAGCCTCTGCTCCTTCCGTCTCGCTTCCTCCAGTCGCGCCTTCGTCTCCTCTTCCTTCGTTTCCAACGCCTTTTTGTGTCGAGCAACCGTTTGATCCAAGACCCACGCAGGTTCTACAATACATTAGCAATCAGCCCTGGGTTCAATGAGTGTACGTACCGTCATCGAACTTCAAGCTGGCTCGGAACTGCTGCAGTTCTCCGTCCCGCGCCCTCGTCTTCTCATCATTCAGCCAGGTCAAAGAGCCGCATAGCAGGCTGAGGGTCTTTCCCTGTATGCCTGCGTCGTTAACAGAAGTCCGATGAAGTTAGCGAGATCACCGACTGTGCCTGTCGGGGACTCGAAGATTGCGACGCGCTTCGTTTCGATGGCCTCGTACAGATTTTTCATCAGATCCAGCTGAATCGGGTACGGTTGGTACGGGAAGAGAGGAAAGGACTCTGGCGTGGCCAGCACCAGCGCATCCTCCTGCTTGTCGACATCGCCCATTGGTGCGGATGCCGTCTGCAGCAGCGTACTGACGCGACGAGCTCGACGCGGTTTCTTGGCCTCAGGGTCTCCGCCATGACATTACTAGTAATTGCGTGCAAGGCGCGTGCAGCCCGTTGACGCGATAGGCCGAAACGCGAAGTGTCCGTAAGCACGCATCGGCCGCCGTCTACACACCCACCATCCACATTCTGTGCCAGAGACAGAGGGTGAAAGTGCAACACGGCTAATGACTCTGTACATTGATTGCACTCTACTTCTGCCTCAACCGAAGGGGCCATCCTTCCAGTTCTTGCAGACTTTTTCGTGCTCGCACTAAGCGACCGCACGTGACGGCACAGGGCCTGGCAGCACATTCAAGAGCGAGGCACTGTCACGATTTCCAGAGGGTTGCTTCTGGACCTCCACCACCGTGCTCTCCCCTTGTGGTCCATATCGTAATCGATGGAACGAGGGAACGGGCGTGCTTACAACGGAGTCTGCGGGGAAGTGGATCGGCAATACGATTTGCCAGAACCTGGGGAGACCCTTACTCCATCGTGACCCCACACGCCGAGCGGCTGTTGGATGAACTACCCGCCGAGCCGACACCCGAGTGTATAACACGCAATCCGGCATATACAGCATGCGGGGACGGCGATCTCGCTGGTGGAGTCTTCCGCTGCTCATCCCTCTCTTCCTTCGAGATGGCTGCAACTAACGGTGCCCCTGGCCATGCTGTTGAGGAGCCGGTGAAGATTATCATCGTCGGGGCAGGCTTTGGTGCGCCATCCGGTTACTGCTAGAGCGGTTGGAGACTGATACGCCCTCGTAGCGGGACTTGCGTGCGCGATCGAGTCAAAGCTGAAGGGCCATGATGTCATCCTCCTGGAGAAGTTCCCAGAGATGAAGATCCTGGGCGACATCATCTCCTTCGGAGCGAACGCGGGGCGCATCTTCGAGCGCTGGGGCCTGCACGAGCGCTTCTGGCCAATCTGTACCCACCTGAAGACATTCCACCTCCACACGTGGAAGGGTGACCTCATTTCCGCCCAGCCGCTGGAGGAGAAGCGGTTCGGTGCGTACCAGTACAACGGCCACCGGGGCGAGCTGCACGCGATCTTGATCGATCATGCCGTCAACACTCTGGGTGTCGATATCCGCTTCGGCCAGCAGGTTACAGAGTACTGGGAGACGGACGATGCTGCTGGAGTTGTTGTCAATGGAGAACGCTTGACGGCCGATGTGGTCGTTGGGGCAGATGGTGTGCGCTCAAAGGCCCGTGAGATGGTGCTGGTGAGTAGCATATGCAGGTATTGCCAAGCCATCAGCACTCTGATAACCAAACAGGGATACTTCGACAAACCACGACCCTCGGGTTACGCCATTTACCGTGCGTGGTTTACTGCCGAGGGCAGTGGAATTAAGGAGGACCCAATGACGAACTACCTCGTGAAGGACGGTGATGCGTTCTACGGCTGGATTGGCAAGGACGTCCACTTCCTGTGCTCCTCTTCCAAGGGTGGCCGGGACGTCAGCTGGGTCATTACCCACAAGGACGAGGCAGATATCGAGGAATCTTGGCAGTTCCCGGGCAAAATGGAGGACGTGCTGAAAGTCGTTGAGGACTGGGACCCGCGTTGCACGGCTATCCTGTCGAAGGCACCGAATTGCGTGGATTGGAAGCTCGTGTACCGTGATCCACTTCCGACTTGGCTCAGCCGGAAGGCTCGCATAGCCTTGATTGGCGATGCTGCTGCGAGTGCATCCTAACTGAGAAATGGTCTTTGGCTTATCTCTATCTGTTAGCACCCCTTCCTTCCCACCAGCGCTCAAGGTGCGTCCCAAGCCATCGAGGATGGCGTGACGATCGCTGTCAATCTCAAGCTGGCTGGAAAGAAGAACGCACAACTTGCCCTCCGCGCGTTCGAGAAGATGCGCTACGAGCGGGTTCGCAAAACCCAAATCACTGGCGAGACGAATCGCGACAAGTGGCACAATGCGAATGATGAGGAAGTGAAGAAGAACCCCGACTCCGTCAAGCTTTTCAATGAGGAATGGATAATGGGCCATAATGCAGAGACTTACGCGTTTGAGCATTACCCCGAGGTTGTGAAAGACATCCAAGAGAATGGCTATAAGCTGCCAGATCTATCGGATGATGACAAGTCTAAGGAGCGCGTTCTGAAGGCGAGGGAGGAGTATCTTGCGAGGGCAATCTAGAGAGTAGTCAGGAGGAACATGTAGTTACCTGTATGTACACCTAGATAGACCTAAAAAGGCATCATCGTGTGAAGGCTGACTCCAGATGGGCACCCCAAATTTCCGTCACAAGAAGTAAGGGAGGAAGAACCGCATGATGCACCGGACTGCCGTACGGAAAGCACAGTTTAGAGTTGGGCCACAAGGAATGGTTTTGGCGCGATGTTAAATCCTGATCTCCGTAACCCTGCACTCTCAACATATTATCCCCTCCAGCTGGGCACATAGCCGGCGAGTTATCGGTCAGGATGGATGGCGATTCGATGTATCTGGCGCTCTATATGGATCGCATTGATATACGAGGAACTAGACGCTGCTTGCTACTATCATGTCTACTGAAGCGAATGGGGCGATAATGGCCACGAACGGGCATCCTTCGAAAGGCAAGTCCAGATGATCATCGTCGGTGCCCGATTTGGTAAAGTTCTCGCGGATAGCACTCCTTGGGGATGCTACAGTAAGGTTGCGGAAGAACGCGATGCCATGCATATGCTGATCCTGGGCTGGCATCCGTACCTGCTGACGAGCGCGCAGGGCGTGAGCCAAGCGACCGAGGACAGTGCGACAATTGCTGTGAACCTGAAGCTTGCGGGGAAGAAGGACGCGTGGCTTGCGCCTCGAGCGTTCGAGGCGATGCGCTATGCGCGTGTAAGGAACGCGCAGATCACGGGGGAGGTGAACGGCGGTCGGTGGCGTCATGCCGACGCGGACACGGCGAAGAAAGGCCCGGACAGCGTGCGGTGGAGGGACGACGAAAATCATGAACCACGATGCGGAACAGAATGCTTTCGCGAAATATGAGGAGACAAGGGGATCAGGGAGAACGGTACACACTCCCAGGCTTGGAGGACAGCGAGAACGCGAAAGAGAGAGTCATGCAGGCGAGGAGCAAGTACCTGTCCAGGGCGATCCAGCCTGGAACCAACGGGGAGTATATAAATTGTAAAGCGGTGATGTAGTCAACGGGCGTAACAGTACTTGGAGGTACTAGCGTTTGCGGCGAAATTTCTAGTCGGAATAGACACGGTCGGCTCGCTGCTGATCGCGTGTAGCTCGCTCCACGCCAGTCGTGGCAGGATCCGAGGACGACCGATCGCGCTCGGTGCCGACCGCGGGGCGCCTTGAGAAGAGCCGAGTGGGATCAAGGCGACGAGCGCTGATAAGGCAACCCGTGCCAGCGGTTTGCGGAAGAGAGCGCATTAGGCTTGAACACACCGACTGCTGGATCGGACGACCCCGCAGTCAGCAGCAGCGTCTACGAGGGCAGCAGCCAATGGGTGGTGGCCCATTACAGAGAGAGGGAGACAGCGAGAGCCAGGTTAGTGGAGTGCGCGAGATGTCCGGCGGGTGGGGAGGGATGTTGAGGAAGGCAGGCGCGTACGGTGCGGGAGAGGGAGCGCAGGCCGGCGCACGGCTGAGGGCGAGCGATGCGGAGCCGGGGATTGGGTAAGCGGGTGGCCGGGCTTACGAGAGACGAGGGCGCAAACCGTTGGGCGCGGCGCGCGAGAAACAAGGGAAGGGATACCTATTCCGGTCATTCAGACACTGTCATTCGATTATTATTGATGAAACTGCAGTGCTTCGGAGCGAATCAAATTGTACACGGGCCGAGCGGTGCTTTGGTGTGCGATGGGGCAGGCACGGAGGGGTGTGGGTGCACGTGGAAGCGAGAAGGATTTTGCGGAGGCGAGGCCCGACTTTGGCCGGGACGTGGCAGGGAGGCGATTTCAAGTTCCCCCCATCGTGCGGCCCCTTTGCCCGTGCTTCCCTCGGCCACCGTGTTGGCGAGCTTCAACCCGCACAGCTGCATTAACTCTCTTCGCCCGTCCCACTTCCTTTGTCACTATCTGCAGCGTCCCCCCTTCGCTTTGCTCGACTGTTATTACTCCGACTCGTTCACCTCAACAGTGTCGAGCACAACTGCACATAGGTGAGCAGACGATCGCCCCTGACACATTTGATACCGTACGACACACGATCGGTTACACGTCCTCGTCGTGCTACATGCGACACGGGCGGATCCCTCACTGACGCTCGCTTATGGCCTCGCCCGCTCCCTCCTTCTCTCTCCCTCTTTCCTTCCGCATACCACCCCCTGTGCTTTGAACGCCCGTGCTCACTCTCCCTTCCCTCTAGACCCCGTCCACAGCACTGGCGTCCCCTATCGCCACCATACCCACCATGGCGTCAATGTCCACCTCCGACCTTGTCCTCGTCTCCCTCGCCGTCGTCATCGCAGCCCTCTGGTTCCTCCGCGACTCCCTCCCCTTTTTCAAGAGCCCCACACCATCGGGCAAGCCCGCGCTCAACGGGAAGACGCCGAATGGTGCTGCCAAGGGCGCAGTTGGAGGCGGGAATCCGAGGGACTTTGTCGCCAAGATGAAGGATACCGTGCGTCCCGTGTCTGCCTCGATATAGACGCTCTGCTGATCCATTCTTTCCGTGCAGAAAAAGCGCCTGGTGATCTTCTACGGGTCGCAGACCGGCACCGCTGAGGAATATGCAATCCGTCTGGCAAAGGAGGCCAAGGCCCGCTTCGGCCTCTCCTCCCTGGTGTGCGATCCCGAAGAGTACGACTTTGACAACCTGGACAAGATTCCCGAAGACTGCGCCGCGATCTTCGTCGTGGCGACGTACGGCGAGGGCGAGCCGACGGACAACGCCGTGACGCTGATGGAGAACCTCGAGGACGAGGCTTTCGAGTTCTCTGGCGGGGAACACCGGCTCGAGAACCTGCGCTACGTCGTCTTCGGCCTCGGCAACAGGACGTATGAGCACTACAACGAGATTGCGCGCAAGGTCGACTCGGCACTCGAGAAGGCAGGCGCGACCCGCATCGGTCAGCGCGGTGAGGGTGACGACGACAAGAGCATGGAGGAGGACTACCTCGAGTGGAAGGACGGCATGTGGGAGGAGTTTACCCGCGTTATGGGCGTCGAGGAGGGCGCCGGATCGGACACCGCCGACTTTGTTGTTACCGAGCTCAACAACGAACTTGCTCCGGAGAAGGTCTACCTCGGCGAGCTCTCTGCCCGCGCGCTCACCCGCACAAAGGGTATCCACGATGCAAAGAACCCATACCCGGCACCGATCAAGGAGGCTCGCGAGCTCTTCGCCGTCGGAGGAGACAGGAACTGCATTCACGTTGAATTCGATATTGAGGGGTCCGGTCTTACCTACCAGCATGGCGACCATGTCGGTGTATGGCCTACCAACCCCGATGTGGAGGTTGACCGCCTGCTCTGTGTCCTCGGCCTTGGCGCACCGGAGCGCCGCAACACTGTCATCGGCATTGAATCGCTGGATCCTACGCTGGCAAAGGTTCCCTTCCCAGTCCCCACGACATACCAGACTGTACTCAGGCATTACATCGACATCTCGGCTACGGCTGGTCGCCAGTCCCTCTCTGCGCTCGCCAAGTTCGCGCCAAACCCCGAGGCTGCCGAACGGCTCCAGCAGCTCAGCAGCGATAAGGCGCTGTACGCCGAGGTCGTCGCTGACGGCTCGCTCAAGCTCGGCGAAGTTCTCCAGCTGTACTCTTCATCCACCCCGCCCGACTTCAGCGTCGCGCCGACACCTGAGAACGTCACTCCTTGGAATATCCCCTTCGACCTGATCGTCTCCCTGATCCCGCGCCTCCAGCCGCGGTACTACTCCATCTCCTCCTCGCCAAAGATGCACCCAGGCTCGATCCACATCACCGCCGTCGTGCTCAAGTACCAGGCGAGCAAGTCACACCACCCGGAGCGTGACCCCAAGTGGGTCTTCGGCGTGGGCACAAACTACATCCTCAACCTTAAGATGGCCCATAACCACGAGACGGCCCCGTTGATGGCGGAGATGGGCGTAGAGGACGTGGCGGAGAGTGTGTCGATGCCGCCTCGCTATGCGATCGAGGGCCCGAGGAGCGCGTACTTCCACGAGAAAGTGTACAAGGTGCCTATTCACGTGCGCAGGAGCACCTTCAGGCTGCCTACGAACCCCAAGACGCCAGTCATCATGATTGGGCCTGGAACTGTAAGTTCTGGTATTTGCAACTCAAGAGCCGTGACTAACGGATGCGACAGGGTGTTGCACCATTCCGCGGCTTTGTGCAGGAGCGCGTTGCGCTCGCCAAGCGTGCGGTTGAAAAGAATGGACCGGATGCCCTTGCAGACTGGGGCAACATCTGGCTGTTCTACGGCTGCCGATCGTCCAAGCAGGACTTCCTGTACGCGGACGAGTGGCCGTACTACGAGGACCAGCTCAAGGGCAGATTCCTCATGCACACCGCCTTCTCCCGCGAGACGCCGCGCAAGCCGGACGGGAGCAAGGTCTACGTGCAGGATCTCATCTGGCAGCAGAAGGACCTCCTCACCAAGGCGATCCTGGAGCAGAAGGCCTACATCTACATCTGCGGTGATGCCAAGGGCATGGCGCATGATGTCGAGGAGAAGCTGATGCAGATGCTGGGCGAGGGCAAGGGCGGCTCGGCTGAGGTGGAGGGCGCTGCCGAGCTGAAGCTGCTCAAGGAGCGCTCCAGGCTACTGCTCGACGTCTGGAGCTAGACGATGGGCGACATAGACTGCGTTACGTAGCTTTGACGATTGTGCGGATCCGTTGATATCACTACACCCCTTACGCACTCCTTTTACTTATTCATCCTTGTTCCTTCCTCCACATAGTCTTTGGGTTTCAGGAATTATTAGACAGTGATGAGATCTCATACCTCGACATCGTCCAGTGTTCGTCTTGCGGATCCACGGCCGTCGCAAAAGACGCTTGCATGGCTCGGATTCACCATTGTGTCCAGAAGTGGTAAATTTGTCTTCTGTTCAACGTATATCCGGCAAGGGGCCCCGCGTTCCTCACGTGCCTACCATCGCGGGGAACACCTCCCGGCCTCGTCATTCCGGCACCGTTAAGCCGCAAGGACCATGCGGGGGCCCATCCCCCACCGCTCATTCTCCGCACGCCATAGCTGAAGCATCGGCAGAGGGGTACAAGCTCGGCATGACCATATAGGCTATTCATTGAGCACCGCGATGTCGACGAGTATATCCCGGGTGCTTTGGATCAGCAGCCAGACGTTCCCATTAAATACCACCACTCCCCAGCCGTCCGTGGTCAAAATCGAAATCTACTATGGTTACGAACGGCGCTAACGGCGCGAGTAAGGATGAGAGGCCAGTCAAGATCATCATCGTGGGCGCGGGCTTTGCGGGCCTGGCGTGTGCCATCGAGTCGAGGCTCAAGGTGCGAGCTCTGCACCTTACACGAGCGTCGGTTGATGCTTTCTGTAGGGGCACGATGTGATCCTCTTGGAGAAATTTCCAGCCTTGAAGGTGTTGGGAGATATCATCTCCTTTGGCCCAAACGCAGGGCGCATATTCGAACGCTGGGGACTGCATGACAAGATCTGGCCGCTTTGCACGCACCTGAAGACGTTCCACCTCCACACGTGGAAGGGGGAGCTCATCACGGCTCAGCCTCTCAACGCGAAGGAGTTTGGCAGCTACAGCTACAACGGGCATCGTGGAGAGCTGCACAAGGTTCTGTTTGACCATGCGATCGAAGTGAGCGACATCACTCCGCAGCCGAGCCAGCAGAACTGACACCCTCATAGCTAGGCACGGACATGCGACTTGGGTCCGATGTCACGGAGTACTGGGAAGACGAACATGCGGCTGGCGTTGTCTGCAATGGGGAACGGCTAACCGCTGACGTCGTGATCGGCGCTGATGGTGTGAGATCTAAGGCCAGGGAGATGGTTCTGGTGAGGCTGATTACTATCGTAAGATTCTACCACATTCTTATAATATGTTGATTAGGGCTACTTCGATAAGCCGAAGCCATCTGGATACGCTATCTATCGCGCATGGTTCAATGCCAAGGAGAGTGGCATCGGGGAGGATCCCCTGTCCGACTACTTGGTGAAGGACGGCGACGCTTTCTACGGATGGATTGGGAAAGACGTGCATATGCTCACGTCGTCCTCGAAAGGCGGCAAGGATGTCAGCTGGGTTATCACCCACAAAGACACGGCCGATATTGAAGAGTCTTGGTCATTCCCTGGCAAGATGGAAGATGTCCTCAAAATCGTGGAGGACTGGGACCCTCGCTGTGCGGCTATCCTTTCCAAGGCACCAAGCTGTGTCGACTGGAAGCTTGTTTACCGTGACCCGCTTCCAACCTGGATCAGCAAGAAGGCCCGTATTGCGGTTATTGGCGATGCCGCACATCCTTTCCTTCCGACCAGCATCCAAGGTGCGAGCCAGGCGCTGGAAGACGGCGTGACTGTCGCTGTGAACCTGAAGATTTCGGGACCGGACCAGGCACCTTTGGCTATTCAAGCTTTCGAGTACATTCGATATCAGCGCGTACGGCAGGCGCAGCGCACGGGCGAGACAAACAGAGACAAATGGCATCAGGCTGATGATAAGAAGGCTGTGGAAGATCCGGACAGCGTTGCACTGAACCGAGAAGAATGGCTGCTGGGACATGATGCCGAGAAGCACGCGTGGGAGGCATATCCCGAGGCGGTGAAGGAAATCAAGGAGCATGGCTACCATCTTCCTGCGCTTCCGGAGGGCGATGTCGCGGCTGAGCGTGTGGCGAAAGCCCGAGAGGAGTATTTGGCAAGAGCGATCTAGACTGTGTATGTGTGATCTGATATTGATGGAGTGGTCGTGCGGAGTGTAGATGATTGCACTGCCTTTCTGGTGGTTACCTTCCCAGAATGTGATGTCCATAGAGTGAAACACTGCTGTCAAAACGGGAAACAATACAACACACCATGAGAGTCTCTTCATTGAAACCTGCCACACTCACCGCGTTTTGGGTGGGGATTTGCTGGCGGTGCAAAGACAAGGGAAGTTCAGCAAAGGTGGTCTCGAGCGACCCGTGCCGATTCCGGGCGCAGATGGTCTACCCCAATCGGGTGTTTAGGCCAGCGCAGCTTGTTCAAAGTAGTATTGCCTGCCTGTAGAGTAGATTAGCTGATATACATTAATGAGATTGGATATTCACTTACATGGAATGGGCGCGGGAAGTCTGCCTGTGCTGGAACTTACAGAATTCGGGCTCCACGCGATTAGCCAACATTATCTTTCCTTTTGCGGTAGGGTGATAGTGTTGGTCGACAGACCAACACTCGAATCGATTAGGTAGGGTGATACGCGTTGGTCGACTCGACCAACGCTTTATTGATTCATTCACGAGGTATTTTAATGACAGGAATCGCGATGCACAGGTATACTAATGAGAACGCCCTAGTTGACCGCAGCCTGGGCATCTTGCTGCACCCCAACGACGTCCATGAAGCGCGCAAAGTGGCTCCAGCCGAGGAACTTGAGGATGGCGAGGAGAACTGCGGAGCGTTAGCGACAGCGAGCTCGATGAAGGCGAGCGCTTACAGATGACGAGCAGCCCCTTGATGGCGACCGGCCCGTACTTGATGGACCAGCGCTTCAGGACCTTCCAGAGCGCCTTCGCCTTGACCTTCGTCCACTCCTGCGTGAGCTTCTTGCGGTAGGCGAAGCGGGAGCGGGCGTTGTCGAACTTCTTGCTGAGGCGGCTCTTGGGGCGGGCAGCCTTCGAACGGCGAACGCCGATACCGCGGCCGGTCTCGAACGAGTCGTCGAGCTCGCCCTGGAGGCGCAAGAGCAGGCCGGCGGCGATCTCGTTCTCGCGCTCGTCGTGCGCCTGTTCCTCCTCGATGAACCCGGCCTTGATGCCGAGGTTCAGCTGGCGCTTCTTCTCCTCGGTGAACTCCTCGGGCGGCATCTTGTCGATGTCCTTCTTGGGCTTGCGTTCGGCGTGCACAAGCGCGAGGAGGTCGACGGCGGGCGCTTCAGCAGCAGCAGCGGTCCCAGCCCCAGCAGTAGCACCAGCAGCGACGCCCGCAGCAGCAGCACTATCTCCAGCAGCAGCAGCACCCGTACCAGCAGCACCATCCGTACCCGCAGCAGCAGCAGCAGTCGTCGTCGCAGTCCCAGTCGCAGTAGCAGCAGCAGCAGGAGCGTCGGCAGCAGCAGGAGCGGGAACGGCAGCAGCAGCAGGCGAGGACTCGACGTGTTCGTCGTCGTCGTCCTCGAGGTCTTCAGGAGCCGCCAGAGCGCGCTCCCCTTCTTCTTCGTCTTGGCTCTAATAAGGGCGTTAGTATAGAATCAATGTAGTGTTGGTCGAGTCGACCAACACTATCACCCTACCGCTGCCGTAGGGCAGCGGATGGGTCTGACTCACCTCAGACAGCGCCTTATACAGCGCATACACCTCCTCCACAGTGAGCTTTCCCTGCTTCATCTGCATTGCCGCCGCCATCCCAGCGGCCAGCATCGTCGCCTGCTTCACCATATCCTTCTCCTTCTCCTCGCTCGGCCTAGCCGCAGCCTGCCCAATCGCCTTCTCCTTCCCCTTCGCCGACGCGTTCACGACCATCTTGCTGAACAGCGTGGTGACCGACGTCGTGCCGTCCTCGCTCTCGGCCTGCGTCTTGGCCAGCTCCAGGCTCGCCTTCTCGCGCTCGACCTTCGCCTTGCTGTACTCGACGGCAGCCTTCGCGGTCTCGACGAAGGTCTTCGTCACCTCGAGACCGGCCTTGAGCATGCTGGAGCCGAAGCCGGGGCTGTCGGACGTGGAGGAGAGGGCGGAGTGGGTGAGGTCGGGGGAGAAGAGGGGGGAGAGGTCGGGCGAAGCGTCGTCGTAATCGTCGCAGTCCATTGTCGAGGGAGGTGGTTGTTACGAGTTGAGAAGGGAGGAGAGAAGAGAGCAGGGCGAAAGGAGCGTGTATGCGCGCACGAAATGGGGGAAACTGCTTCCGCCCCTATTCCGTATTGAGTCATCGCCTCTTTGAGGCTCTGACCGCACACGAGGCTCGGGAATGGGGATTTCCGAGGCGAATTGCATCGCCTGTGTGGCGAATTCGGGTAGGGTGATAGTGCTGGTCGACACGAGGCGGTCGCCAGCACAGCAACGACGAAATGCGCGTATTCCGGGCGACAATGAGCCGATTTCGATGCCACAAAGGCAGGTCGGTGGTCGATACTAGTGTTGATGTTTTGCGCGGTATTGTAGAGATGGCGATGGGAATGCGAGGAAGATAAACGCATTGATATGGTCGACGACGGCGTTGTTGACGACGCCAAAGTCGATGTCAGGGACCCTATCGGGCCATTCGGGGCAACGGCCGGCGCTCGGAAAATCTTAAGTCCGCGCGCTCCCTTAGGGGGCTTTCTCATCGCCTCAAACTGCCTCCTCGCTGTCTGACTCAAACGACCATCATCCTCCTCTGCTTAACGTATTGCTCTCGAATTCAAGCCTCAAATAACCTCAGAACTGTGAGTTTCATTTCTCTTTCTTTTGTTCAGCTCATCACTAATTATAATTTCCTCAGGATCGCTCCTACTATCCTCAAGATGCCGAAGAAGAAGGGCGGCGGTGGCATCTTATCAACATGGTCGGCGAGGGAGTTCAACATCCCCAAGGATAAGGAGAGGGTTATCGGTGCGCATCTCCTTCCACATGCATATATGCAGCTCGCTCACCTTCTGTGCAGGTCCCAACACCGATCTTGCGGCTCATGGACGAGCGAGCCCCGAACGAGCGATGGACGACCTCGTTCGGGGCGAGCTCAACGTCGTCAGCGAATCTTCCTCTGTCGAACAACGCTATCACCCTACCAAGCTCGCTCTTCGCCTCTGGAAGAGCTCGGTCACCTCAATCGTGACCACCACTGTCGATGCCGCCAGCTCTGCGGCGTCGGTCGGCCAACGCTATCACCCTACTGACTCGGACTTCGCTCGACGCCTTCGGTCGAGCCCGGACGCCTCAATCGC
>KV423979.1:101110-164831 GCA_001632435.1 Calocera cornea HHB12733
ATCCTAGTCTACTATATATAGGAATTCGGAGTGCACCGCTATCCCAAACATGTCGGGAGTGTTGTCTAGCCTTCCTGTGCCCTTGTATAGCCTATTCCGATCCTGCACTGCCCATTCCGCTTGTTGGAACAGCATTCCAGTGATGCATCGCCTTGGGGCGGCGCAGAGGTTGCGCATGGCTATGCAAGAGTGGGAATGGACTGGAATACCTGGAGAACCTTCGGAATAGGAGCCTGGGCATTGCCTGAGGCTGGGACATCTTGTCCTGTCCCATTCCGTTCCGTATTGAGCTATTCCATGGGGTTTCAAGGTGTCGCGGAGTCCGGAATATTGGAATAGGCTTCGGAGTTGCTGTAGTGCCCTGACAGCCTGGCCACTGTCTGCACCTCGGGCGTGCTTCGCATCGGGCAATGGCCACCGCGTCCCGCTCGATGAGGCTCTCTACAGCCAACTGCTCAGCTGGTATCAGCGAATGCATCCCGAACTCGGGATGCATCATTCTGGCGACTCGTCTGCGCGTTGGGGGAGTCGATTCTTGGCAGACAAGGCGACCTTCTACCCTTTGGTCACGGTCGACGGTAACAGGATGCGCACAGCTCATGAGGACAAGCCGAGCAAGTCGGATTCTCTGGTGCTCTTCCGCTTCCAACCTCGCGTTCAATGGGTTGGCGAGCTGCGCGCGGTGTTCGAGCACACCCAGTCTGGACTGGCTGATCCTCTGACCTTTGCTGTGGTTGCCTGGCTTGTGCCGCTCCAAGACACTCCGGAGCACGCTGAACTGTACAAGGACTTCCCCGAACTGGAAGTCGACTTCTGGCAGCGCGGGCGTTACCAAGGCGAAAACGACTTTGGGCCGGACAGTCTGATTCTCGCCCAGGACATCTGCGGAATGGCTGCACGCTGCGAGATGACAGTCGAGGACACGCCCATGTGGATCACCACTGGGCTGAGCAAGGTGTGTCCTGTTCCCAACCAGCGTCCATTCACTCTACCAACGTACTTCTACAATAGAATGGAATGTCGCTCTAACTACGATAACTTAAGGTACGTTTTTTGGATTTTTTTTCCTTTTTTTACGCGCACTGAACGAACTTTGTAGAATCACACTGTATCTAACTAGTAATGAAGTAAGTGCTCATCCCTTCCAGAAAGACAATGGACTGACCTTTGGAAATCCATCTCCCAGACTCCCTATCGACCAACACTATCACCCTACCCCTTCTATTCGAGGGTAGGGGCCGAAGAACCACCCACGATGTCGTCGCATACCTGCTTCGGCACCAACGGCGGGTAGTCAACGCCATCATGCCAGCGTTTGACCTTGGGAAGCTCGTCCTTCTTCCAAGAAGGATCGAGCATGAAGAGGTACGGCTGTCGCATCGGCATGAGCTCTGAAACTCGGCCAAGATCAACGCGCTTCGTTGGGCCGTGCCTTCCGTGGCTCGTGCCTTCCTCGGCAATCTTCCTTGCCCTGTCGGCCAGGAGCTTCTTCTGCCATTCCCAGAACTGGCAAAGTGGTGAGCACCTCTTTACTTGACAGTGCAGCACTCACTTTGATGTGCATCCAGGCTGGGCGCCGCTCCTCCCACACCTTCAACAGAGGATCGTCGCGATCTTTCATCGTTATCTCCCCGGCGTCGTACAAGCGCGTCCTCCACGCCGGAGTCATGTTTCCTGCCTCGTCGTCGCCGGACCACTCCTCCCCGGTCCAGTCGTGATGCAGGAGCTGCCCCTTTGCAGCGGGGTCAAGGCCATGATGTTCGATGAACGGATCCAGCGCGTCGTCGAGATGCCCACGGCGCTGCGGACCAGGTGAGTACGGCTTCCAGCGCCAGCGTTCTCGGTACTGACCGTTTCGCGTCTCTGTGCACGCCTAGCCCTGATGCTGTCGAGTAGCAGAGCGGTACCGCCATCGCCAGCGGCCTGCTGCTGCTTTTTGTAGATCTTCTGCAGGTGCGGCCAGCTCCTGGCAGCGAGCTCACGCACGACGGCCTCCTTGACCCAGCGAGCACGGCGATCGGCAGGTATCGCGCCGGGGTTATCCTACGCATAAGATGAGTAGGGTGATACGTGTTGGCTGACAAGACGTCGCGCTCACCCTCTCGTCCTCTACAACGCGCTCTGCAGCATGACCCTGGATCCGCCGATTGACTGGGTCGTTGGCCCCCTTGTGGAAGTCGGGCACGAAACGCTCGGTCGGGCGCCCGTCGGCGCTGGGGGGAGAAGGGGCAAGCAAGGGGCCGCCCACGCTGGGCATCGTCTCTCCCTTCTTGTAGCCAATGAGGCGGTACATCTTCTCGCGCACTGCAGCCTGCAGGACAGGTGAGTCCCGCCCTTCCTTGCGCTGATTTTCTGACACTTACCTGCAGGTGAAGCTTGGCCTTGTTATCGATCTCGTCCTGGATCTCGACCTCCTCGCGCTGGTCGTCCTGGGCAGCACTCTCGAGGTCGCCGTCCCCATCTCCTTCGTTCTGTTCGATCTTCCTGGGCCTCTTGCGGCGTTTCTTCTCAGGATCCCTGTGCTTGACATGCTGGAGCTCGACTTCTTGCTCGGCCACGCGCTTCTCGAGCCGGTCGACTCGCTGATCGACTTCGGGACTGCCGGACTGGGCGCGATAGCTGGACTCAGGCGGAAGGGGAGGCAAGGGGCCGCGCGGCGAGACGTCCGGCGTCCTCATGTATGAGGACATCGTGCTGGCACTTCCAGGTGTGGATCTGGAGGTGCACGGAACGAAGAGGAAGAGGAGGATTCCCAGGTGAGTAGGGTGATAGTGTTGGTTGACAAGAAGTGACTGACGGTGTGCTTCCACTAGGCCTTTCGTGCAGCCCGTGCAAGGCCAAGATCGGTGCGAAGTAACGCGCCTGCTCTTCTTGGCTCAACTGGTCTCTGATCGCCCAAAAGTCGGCCCCCGCCTTGATGGCATCGAGGAGAGCAAGGTGAGGAGAGATAGACGGAGATTGGCTGGGCGAGGATGACATGACGAGGAGGATGGAGAAGGGGAAGAGGGAGATGTATGCGCTGGGATGCGCGAGGATTGTTATAGGAGTGGGAAGGTGGGCTGATGTTTTCTTCACTGCGCCCGAGCATAGTAGAGTTTATCGGAAATTTACTACATTGGGAAAAGGGATCGGCGATCGTATGCGCGCGCGCGTCATAGCCTACCTGCAGCCAAGAAAGCTGGTACATCATATAATGAATTAGCTAGCTAAATACATTTAGTTTGATTCTATCTATTCTGTCTACTTGGTGAAGGTGAGGCCTGATGGTGTAAACTACCTTTACATTGGATAGCGCAGAGCGAATGTGCTAGCCAAGGTCAGGTGACCTTGGCTCACCTGAAAATGGGTCTGCAAAGTCGGACCCAAAACGCGGTGACTAGTGTGGCAAGCTTGTCCACCCGCCTTCCCCGCCGTGCTCGGCAGGGTGCTGTAGCGCGTCCAATTGCACCCGTGCCGTCCCTGGCTTCGCACCCGGCATACTCAGCGGATCGGTGGTCAACGCCTCCTATACCGACGACACATCTTTTCGTCCTGTCCTTCAACAGGGGCAGCGAGCAACATGGCGGACAACAGCAATGACCCGCCGATGACTCCTGAGCCTCACCAACCAGCTCCCATTCTTATCCCTTCGGGAGAGACAGCTACACAGAGCGGCTGGAGACACGCGCAGGGAGTCGCCCATCGGCCCCAGACGAGTGGACAAAGTTGGGAGGTGCCGCAGTCTGCCAGCACGTCATACTTTCCTCCTTACTCTCCGAGGCACTCTTATCAACCGCGTACAACCTCCCCTGGAAGACCCACCGGAAGAAGCACGAGTGGTGCCGGACGTGGCTCACGCAGTCTGTCGACCTCTGCACCCAACGTCCGGCCTCGCAGGATGAACAGAAGCGCGAGTGTTGCAACCGCGAGTTCAAGACTCAGCAGAGATGAGAGGGAATATACCGATGAGGATGAGCAGGATGGTGTTCTCGAGGACGATCGCGATCTACCGGCCGGAAACGCAGGCGACGACAACTCGCCAGATGAAGCGGAACAATTGGAGGAGCAGATTGCAAGCCATTTGGAAGAGGATCCCGTCACACTCAAGGAACGTCAGAGCCTTATCAACGTCGAGCATCCCTTTGGTCTACCCATCTGGAAGCCCGCTCTGTACAAGAAGAGCCGCACTGTCACACGCAATGCAGAGACTGCGATCCACAACGTCCCGAGTCACGAACGCCACATCACACCTGGCAACATCTTTTGGACTGTGGCTTTTGGCTGGTGGCTCTCCCTAATATGCATGGGTGTCGCTGCAGTCATATCGGCCGTTCCGTTTGGCGGCCGACGTTACGCATGGATCGTCTGGGGTTTGGGCTGGTACATCTTCTGGCCCTTCGGAAAATACGTCGAAGGCGACTTACCGGAGGATGTCGAGACGGAGCGCGAGTGGAGCAGGGTTCGAGATGAGGAGAACGCCGCACAGGAAGCGAGAGAAAGGAGCGGATCTGAGTCTGGTGGGACGATCAAAGCTGCCCAGACTCCAACAGTCGACGAGAGTGAGGAGGAAGGCGAGGTCGACTACGAGTCAACACCTGAGCCACAATCCTCCGCCAGTGAACAGCAGGATCCCTTTGTCGATCCTACTCCTTCAGCGGTGCCATCAGCATCCTCTTCGAATTGGACTCCACTACCCAGCGAGCGCACTCGCCTCTTGCCGCATACTGAGACCCGCGACTCTCAATCAACAGTCATGCCTGGTTTGGGAAATGGCAAGTCGACAGGAGCCAAGATGTACGACACAATCCCGGATCGTGCCCCTCCCGTCACGTATCCTCCTACTGCTCAGCCCGGCGAGTTCCTTGGCCGCCTCCTGTATTGGATTCTCTACCCGCTCGTTATCGCTCCTGTTCAGCTTATCATCTGCCTCCTCTGCTTCGGCATGGTGCTGCCAATCCCCATGGCCAAGCTCAACTGGGCGCTCGTCAAACTTCTGATGACAAGACCACTCTCAATTCGCTTCTGCTCTCCTCCGGCCGTGATGGTTACAACGCAGAATGGTGGTGACGAAATACAAGCAACCGTCAAGAGGACCAGACTGCATGCCGGTCAGGCGGCCCCTTCTGGCGCGCCTCGTTCCACTGTCCTGCTGTGCACGTACCGTGCTGCAGGTTTGCAGTACTACAAGTACACCATCGGTGGAGTTAACATCATATTTGTTAACCTACTCCCATTCGTCTTTTTCGTCATCTTCGATGCATTCGTGCTCCTCCCGATGAAGGAACACCACCCGACGCCTTTCCTCAATATCATCGCCTCTCGACCTCTCATTTTCATTTTGGCCCTCCTCAGTGTCATCCCGTTGTCATACTTCATCGGCATGGCTGTGGCCAGCATCTCCGCTCAGTCCAGTATTGGAATGGGCGCAGTCATCAACGCAACATTTGGCTCGATCATCGAGATTATCCTATATGGAATGGCCTTGAATCAAGGCAAGGGCTTGCTGGTAGAAGGCTCTATCGTCGGCAGTCTGCTGGCTGGGGTGCTACTCATGCCCGGCGCCAGTATGTGTTCAGGCGCGTTGCGAAGGAAGGAACAGAAATTCAATGCCAAGAGCGCCGGAGTCACGAGTACCATGCTAATCATGGCCATCATTGGTACCTTGACCCCAACCTTGTTCTATCAGACTTACGGCAATGTGAGGAGTTACTCCTTCTCAAATGATCTCAGCCTGACTCTTGCCTGTAGTTCCGTCTATCCTGTGTTGGCTGCCCTGCAGAGCTACCTGGGAAAGAGCCGGATCAACCGTGGATGTGCAAACAGTGCTTCTACGAGCACCCAGATCCCACGACAGACCCCTTCTATCAGGAGACCGTCAAGAGCTTGATGTACTTCTGTGCATCCATTCTTCTTTTCTCTTACCTTATCGGCCTCTGGTTTTCGCTTCGGACGCATGCGACGCAGATCTGGCAAAACCCTCAGCAACTCATGCATCATCTGGAGGGGGGTGGTCAACCGGGGCAGCCCGGCCCACCAAACAGCGGCCGCGTGTTCTCAGTCTACAACAAATTGGTCAACCAACAACTTTCGAAGTCGCCACTGCCCACGCATAGAACCGTTTCTCGTAGGCCCAGCAATGCTACAACAATCGGGAGCAATTATGGAGGACAGCAGGATAGACCTGTTGGGCAGCAAGTGCCAAGCACTGTGAATACTCCACGCGCTGGACCACCTAATGCCTCTCCAATCGCCACTCGTCGGGTTTACTCGACATCCAATGGTATACCTGGCGCTGGATATGGTCCCCTCATTGATACAGTCAACCAAGCAGTCAAGTCTTCCTCGAATTATCAGACCCATCAGCCCCTTCCTCTACCTCCTAATCTGACGACTGATGACTTTACCCGTGCGGTTGCGGTGGCGACGGTCTCAGCTCTGCGACATCAGCAGGCAGTATCGCCTGCCCGTCCAAGGACAGCGATGGGACAGCATGAAGTCGCCGCAGAAGGTGGTCATGAAGCCCCATCGTGGAGCAGGACTGTCAGCGCGGTTGTGCTGCTTGCTTGCACGGCCCTCTATGCAGCGATCGCAGAGGTTCTTGTCGATGTCGTCGACGTCATTCTGGAAGGATCCGGAATTGACGAGAAGTTCCTTGGGCTGACTCTGTTTGCGCTGGTACCCAATACGACTGAATTCATGAACGCGATGTCGTTTGCAATGAACGGAAATATTGCGCTTAGGCACGTCCTGCCTTGAATCTGTCTATATGTTGTCGTCCACTGACTAGGTTTCTTCAGTATGGAAATTGGCTCAGCATATGCGCTGCAAGTCTGCCTTCTACAGATCCCGGCTATGGTTGCGTTTTCGGCCTGGTACAATCCTCGCAGGGTCGGAGACAGCGCAGACACGTTTACATTGATCTTCCCCCGCTGGGATGTTATTGCAATCATCCTCTCCATCTTCCTTCTCACATACGTATACATTGAGGCGAAGAGCAATTACCATCGTGGAAGCACGCTGATCCTGAGGTATGTTGCTGTTGAAATGACCGCGTCTATGCATAAGTGCTAACTGCCGTGCCAGTTACCTCGTTCTGATGGCCGGCTTCTATTTCGCTCCAACTCGTCCGGTTGGGTCGCACTCAGGCAGTTCCGTCAAGTTTCCGATGAGCAGGACCGACAGTATGCTGTCGTCGATGGTCGAGCCATCCTGGATACAGCAGGCCGAAGCCCTGCTCTTGTCTCTCTGGAGCCGATGAGCCCCAAAGCGGATGCACCTTCAGCTTCCTTGCACTTTACCGTCCTCGTTTACTTTCCTGTGTATATGTGCTCGACCTCGCACTTTCAACTCAAGCCACTATGGCTTGAACCTTTCTACGACTCGACGCATAAGTTACGGACCATGATCAAGCATGATTCCCCTTTCCTTTCTCGTTTTCGCACAAATACTTCTGTATCGGTTAGTTTTATTGGAACCGGAATGGTGTACAGTTTATATAACGATTCCTTTACACCCTTATTCCCTTCCCATACGCAAGTACCTAATACATACCTCACTAAGTTACCTCTGACAGAATATATATTGCATCCATCGATAATGAAGCAAGGTAGAGAAGAGCACATCGTTCATGGGCTCGCACTTAGCGGAATTGAAACCATTGGCGGAGGCAGATAGGGCCCGGAAGTAGATCCTACAGCGGAGGCAAACCAATCAGCGGAGGAGGGTAAAGTCGCTAGGGGAAGTATATTCGATAGCGGAATCAAATAAGCCAACGGAGGCATATTGCAAGTCGGAGGCAAATAATAACCCGAAACAAATGATGTGCGGAAGCATATCATCTCATCATCCCCGGAAGCAAATACTTTGGCGGAAGTAAACATAGAAGCGGAAACAGAGTATTGAGCGGGAGCAAAAATTCTAGCGGGAGCAAATAAAAGCGGGAGCAACAAATCTCTTACCGGGAGCAAAGTAGCCTCCAGCGGAAGCAGGACTGCTTGAGGGTGATACGGGAGCAAGCGGAAGCATATCTGAACTTTGCGCTCTGGTGCAGAGCGCAGAGCGACTGTCACGAAACTCGGAGGTTCCTCCGGCAAACTGTCCCGCGGGCCGCCGAGCGAAGGCACGCAACCAATGGGAACCGGGTGCAAAGCAGGGTTATGGCCTCTAGACCCAGAACCTCTTGCTTCGCAAGGGGTATGCAACTCGCTGTGTGGTACGTACTTGGGGAAACGCAGTCAGTGCCGCACGTGTGATGGGCATGTTTCGATTTCGGCCGATCACGTTTCCCGAATAATGTGTGAGAAAGGGACCCTGACTCGTGAAACTTGCAACGGCCTGCGGCACCAAGCCGTCCTAAAAACCAGGGTCCCCCCAGGAGGGGTATTTCCTGCGTCAACCCCAATGTCCTTGAAGGGGGTGGGGTACAGCACAACTGTGTTGTACCCCCGGCTGTAGCCCCTTCTCAGTCTAAATTAGCCCATTTTACATATTGTCCAAGTAGTCTTTATACTAAACAGAGCCTCACATATGCTCCTACAAGCTCCATTAGCAGTTCTAGTAATAGAAAACCCACTTATACCACTGCACAGCCGCAAAAATGGTGCTGTACCCCCTTTTCTGGGCCAAATCACCTTCTTTTTGCTTGTAAAATGCATGGGAACATGCCCTGGTATCTTCTTAATCATTCCACCAAGCCATAGAGTGGTTCAAGTTGGGGGAAGGTGCCGCTTTGCTGCTCATTTGGGGGTAGGGTTTAGCTGAGAATATAGTGTATCCTTATTCTATTTCTACAAACATTATGCCTCATTCAAATTGGCTGGAAATTGGTGTACATACTGTCCATATAGTACCCAGTCTTCCATTCAAAATTTGTGTAATTTCATAAGTTGGAAAGTTTTGGGTATATGGCCAACATTAAAAGCAACAACAAATTGTACCCTTTACCATAGTATCATTTGTCTATTCATAAGCAATCACTTCCTACTTATATATCTTTCCCAATTTCTCAAATCTGCTTTATATATGTCTAAATATGATTCCTCTCAAGTAGCAAGTCAATCCATACAGCCATTAATATTATATTACTCATTTGCTATTCAGGGTACTATAGGGCCTAACAAGACATACATACTCCAACTATAGCGGCATGTGCAACACATTTCTACCTAATCAAATCTATCTGGAAAAGACGTTTGGACCTCTGACTGATGAGATCCTATGCAATAGCACTGATATAAGCATTGAAAGGCAGTACAGCAGGGGCTGCAGCAGTATATCAGCACATGTTTTGAGAAAATAGAGGCCTTCCCACGGTTAAATATCCTTTATTTTTTGCCTCAATCATAACAGAGGGGTCCTAAACACATTGCCAGTATCTAATATACAAGTAGAATAATAGAATTATGTGATTGCAGGGCTGCAGCAATGCTGCTTTTATTATAGGGGCCCTGCATTTCCGGCCCCTAGCCCATTTTTCCACTGGCTGACGGATCGCTGCAGCAGGGCCCTGTGGCTGTGACCTTCCCAGCCACATTAGGGTCATGTCGGGAAACCCCTCTCTAGGGTCCTTGACATTAGGACCGTGAGCTGGCCTGCGGTGCCTCCCCGCTACATACGCCCAACCATACTTCACCTCAGCATTGCTCCCCAGCACGACCGCCCCGCTGACCACCCCAGCAACTGCTAAAAGCACATACAGCTTACGTGTCCAAACAATCTCACAAGATGGAGTACTTTGAGTCAATAAAAGATCGCCTGCTATTCGCCATTCCTAAGAAGGGTGAGTCAACCCCATGCGACGCCGCTTGTACTCGCATGCTGATATACGCTCAGGACGTCTATACGAGAAATGCCTCGAGCTGCTGCACGGTACGACTATCTCTGATGTGAACAATGGAGGAAACTCAGGCAGCGTCATACAGGCGCCGACATTCAGTTCACACGCTCGCAGAGGCTTGATGTCTGCCTTGTGCGCAACTTCCCGATGGCTTTGTCAGTCCACTCGACCTCGACCTCTGCTTCCTGCTCATATTACATGCAGAGTCTTCCTTCCCGCAGCCGACATCCCACGTTTCGTCGGCGAGGGCAACGTCGACCTAGGTATCACTGGGCAGGATATGATCGCCGAGTCCGAAATGGGAGCGCTCGTGACAGAGGTTCTACCACTTGGGTTCGGCAAGTGCTCGCTTCAAGTGCAAGTCCCTGAAAAAGGCAATCTGCAAACGGTCGATCAGCTAGCAGGCAAGAGGGTTGTCACAAGTTTTGAGGTTTTGGCCGGAAAGTACTTCAAGGGGCTGGATGACAGGTTGGGGACCACGACAAAGATTGAGTATGTCGGTGGGAGTGTGGAGGCTGCTTGTGCGTTGGGTCTGGCCGATGGAATCGTGGATTTGGTTGGTGCGTATCCTTGTCCGTGAAGTGCACATATGCCCATGATGTACTGACAAGTGCTCAGAATCGGGGGAGACGATGCGTGCCGCAGGCTTGCACGCCATCTCTACGCTTCTCGCGTCGGAAGCAGTGCTTCTCAAGAGCACACAAACAAAGAAGGCAGACCACAATGCGCTCATCGACCGACTGACCAGCCGAATAGCGGGTGTCATCGCCGCAGGCAAATACGTGTTGTGCAACTACAATATCGAGCGCATACGGCTGAAGGATGCGACGTCTATCACCCCCGGGAGGCGGGCGGCTACTGTCAGCCCGTTAGAAGATGAGGGCTGGGTTGCTGTGAGCTCCATGGTCGAGAAGAAGGTGGTAGCGGAGATCATGGACCGATTGGAGGCGATTGGTGCCTGCGACATCTTGATCATCGCCTTGGATAACTGCAGGGTATAGTTACAGAATGACACGTTAGAGGCCGAGATGGCCATCGTTCAGTCGATTCGCCCGGCGTGATCGCGCCTTTGTGTGTGAATAGGTAAACATAATAAAGCGTGCTCTACTACAGTACAATGCAACACGGGCAGAGTCCAGCCCTGGCACCATTAAACAGTACAACGAGATCACAAGTGCAGTAGCCAGTACACTCAGCTAGCGGTGGTCACTTCATTAGCTTCTCGTGCAGCTCTGCACCCTTCAGCTTGGCTCGCAAGAACGCCATCCGAGACTCGTATCGTTGCTTCACGTCGGCTCGGCTTTTCCGTACCTCCGCAAGAGCCTCTGTCAGCTTCGGATCGGGTTCGATGGCCGAAATAACAGCTCCTGCGGGGGCTGGAGTGTACGAAAGGTTTGGAGCTGCTCTGGCCGGGGCGAAAGCGGTGGGTGGAGATGTTCCAGCGGCTCGATTTGAAGCAGCCTTCATGGCGGAGCGTAGCGGGAGAACATCAATGAGCGAGTTCCGTTTGCGAGGTTTGATCGTTCCATTCGAATCAGCCTGGGGCAGAGCAGCCGCGCCATTCGGCCCAGACATGCTGACGATCCCCAAGCCAACTCCGATTTGCAAGCCCTCCAGCTGTTCCAATATGTTTGCCTCCCGCACGTCGAAACCTTCCAGCACCCGCATGCCCTCCATCTCAACCTCAGCCAACTCACTTCGCAGTTGAGCTGCCGACTTGTCCTCGTCATTATCAGGCAGCGTCTGTCGTAGGGTAGCTGTACTTGGGTATGATGTCGGCATATGCGCGTGGAATGCAGACGGTGGCGCAGGCCGTGAACGATGTGAGGGTGCAACAGAGGGTGCGCGAGAACGCAGAGAGGATATAGACAGGAGATCGGCAGATATGTTGTTTGTTGGGGATAATGGTATGTTTTGGGTGGACAACGTGTTCGAGGAAGCGTTGCGTCCCGAGTTGGCCATCGTCACCGTGGAGTTCGAGCGAAAGGAGAAAACCGATGCGGAGGAGTCTCCATTTGGGAGAATCGATCCTGACCTGTTGGACAAACGAGAGCCCGTCCGGCGAAGGCTGTTCTTGAGGACCTTTAACGGCGAGGATGCCGGTTCGGGCTCGATTATTGATGGTGAAATGTCAGGAGTGAATGAGGGTATGGGTGATCTTGCGTATGATTGGGAATCTCTTGCTGTTCTTTGAGAGGCGGAAAGACGAGACGGCCCAGCCTGGCTGGCAGATCCATATCGCTCAAATATCTCTTGTCGGAGGATGCGGTATGCATCGTCGCTGCTCTGGGGTCAGTAATAGCCGATATTCACGAGACAGCATGCATACCTAATGAGCCCATCCGCGTGTGAGGTAGCGAGTTCGTTCAGCCTCGAGGCGAGGGTTCTCCTGGTGTAGAGCTTCAGTAGGCTTCGCGAGTGAGAAGCAAGAGTCTCACGTCACCGGATCTGCTGCTGCCGGCGGGGCTGGCCGAGCTGGTGGCCCGGGCTCGGGCGACGGTACCTCGACCCATCCGTCTGCGTTGGGTTGTGGAGACGTATTGGGAGAGTCCTTCTTTCGGAGCTTTCCATACCACTTTGAGGTGATGACCTTTGTGTCGTGGTTCTTGGGCAATGGGGCAGACTCTGCGCGTCGAGAGGAGAAAAAGCCCATGAGGAGCGGGCGATAAACATGCGCAAGTGAGAAACGGGGAGCAAGAGAAGGTGAGGGAGAGAAGCAAGGGCAAGGGGAGGGGGGGCAGGGGGACTCCAGATGAGCGGACACTCTACTTTGTGTCAAAGGGCATCAGCGGGTCAGGTGGCGAATAGGCGCGAACCCTCGACGCGTATCAATGAGCACATGCGCGACAGCCGTCATGGAACATTTCCATATTTCCTTTCATTACACATCCGGACCGGGTATTTCCTACAATTACCTAACTGCTCGACCTGCAAGAAGCGAAGAAACTTATAAGTAAGGGGGTATCCATACATCCGTCATCACAAGATCATGAATCATTCAGACTGGATCCTCCGACACTGTTATTCCTCGATCACTTCTTCGGTCACCTCATCTTCGTACTCCTCTTCCGCAGTCGCCTCCTGGTACTGCTGGTACTCGTTGATCAGGTCGATCACGTTGGACTCGGCCTCGGTGAACTCCATTTCGTCCATACCCTCGCCCGTGTACCAATGCAAGAACGCCTTGCGCTTGAACATGGCCGCGAACTGCTCCTGCGAGCGCTTGAAAACCTCCTGAATGGCAGTCTGCAGAATGAATTAGCTTCAGTCCCATACATCGAGAATGTGATAACGCCTTACAGTGTTGCCGAGGCATACACCGGCCTGCTTCTTGCCTACGGGTGGCACGGAGCACATGGTGACAGACACATTGTCAGGAATCCACTCGACAAAAGAGCTCGAGTTCTTCGCCTGGAGCTGCTGAACCGATGCCTCCACCTCGCGAGAAGAGAGCTTCCCACGATAGATGGTGGCGGCAGTGAGGTACCTGCCGAGTCTCGGGTCACAAGCCACGAACAGATTGCGACGGTCGAAGAGCGACGCGGTAAGTTCTGGCACAGACATCGACTGGAACGATTGAGAACCGGGCGGAACGAGGGGAGCGTAGGCGGGAGCAAGGAAGTGAAGACGTGGGAAAGGAATGAGGTTGAGAGCCAGCTTGCGGAGATCACCGTTGAGCTCGCCGGGGAAGCGCAGGCTGGTGCTGATACCAGACATAACCTGAGCGATAAGCTGGACGACGTACGATTTAGCACACGCCTAGATAACGAAGGAAGAGCACGTACGTCGTTCAGATTTGTGAATGTAGGAGCGGGGTTCTTCAGCGTCCTGACAGCCGCATCGTATAGCGCCTCATTGTCCAGGCAGAACGTCAAGTCGCTGTTCTCGACAATCTGATGGAGAGACAGCATTGTGTTGTACGGCTCAACAACCGTATCAGACACCTTGGGGCTGGGCAGGATGGAGAAGGTAGCAAGCATCCGGTCGGGCGCTTCCTCCCGAAGCTTCGACAGAAGCAAGCTGCCCAAGCCAGCACCAGTACCTCCACCGAGTGAGTGGATGACTTGGAAACCCTGCAGGGAGTCGCATTTCTCAGACTGGTTGCGCACTTGATCCAGGATCTGGTCGATGAGCTCGGCTCCTTCGGTGTAATCTGTGAGGCAGATTGTCAGGTTCTTAGAATGACCAAGGATAGTTATGTACGGCACTTACGGCCCTTCGCCCAGTTGTTTCCCGCGCCACTTTCCCCGGTGACGAAGGTATCCGGCCTGAAGAGCTGCCCGAGAGGACCGGCGCGAATGTTGTCGGTCACGGCAGGCTCCAGATCGATCTGCAGAGAGCGCGGCACGTATTTCCCATCGGAAGCCTCCGAAAAGTACACGCCAACCTGGATGAACATCGTATTCAGGAATGAATTTCAATCTAGCTCGAGGAAGGAGTCACCCTAGCGATCTTTTGGTCATCGTCACCCCGATACATCTGTGAGAAGCGTGCATTAGACGAGTTTCACTTTCCAGGAGCAGAGAATAGCGTACTCCGTTGGAATCCAAGCCATGTTCAGCAAGTATCATCTGCCAGAAGGCAGAGCCGACTTGATTCCCCGCCTGGCCGACCTGCACGTGGGGGTGAGCAAGTCTGCAAGTCTGCCGGGCGAGGTATAATACCAACCTGGATGTTGATAATTTCCCTCGACATTGTCTTAGCTGAAGCCGTTGTCAGACGTGCGCATATATACGCTGCTGAAGGGATGTACTGACCGATGTAATGCAATACGAAGGCAATGAGGCAAGACGGTGGACGGGAATGAGGCGCGTACAGCCGTCAACTCGGCCTGGTCTAGGAATGGGGTCTCGAGAAGGACGCGTTTGCCTCCGCTTCAACTCCTCCCGTGAGGCTACGTAGTCCGGGGGATTGCGGGCCCACGATTGCTTCATGAAAGGGTTCAACTCGTCATTGTGTCCTTTGACGCTCCTCGTGCACTCTGAGATGGGCTTGGACGACATAAATCTGACTGAACAGGAGAAACGATTCTTGGGGATCGGGACTAGTTCCGGCACGGCGGCTGTCACTGTCAACAATACCGTTGTAGACCTGACCGAGGATGACGACGAGAGCGATCCAGAGGCTGCACAGAATGACATCGGCACCAGTGTACCTTGCGAGATCTGTCGCGAAGAGCTTGCTTTTTTGGATATCTCCCAACGGCAGCTGCACTATGACGCGCACTTTTCGGATCCTCCAGGCTAGTTTTGTATACTTGCTTCTTGGACCTCGTTCTCAACTGGTTACAGGAGCCAGTGACGCACCACAGTCCGATGCGGCACAGGCTTCAGCTGGTAATCGAAAGGCGATCTCTCCAAAAGAGAACATTTTCTGGTCCCCATCATTCCATAACAATTCTTTTCCAAAATGTTATACTCCCGGTACGTTCGCGTCTCCGCCGTTGTACGTCATCCTTACCTTGGGCAAGGCATTGTTCCTTTAGTAAGACGAGCATTGCTGAAGAGCCACCACGCCGGATGGACGACGAAAGCGGCTCTGTGTCAAGAGGGAGTGTGCCATATCCGAACCGAGTGGTGTCCGTGTCATGCCTTATCAGGGACTATATATTGACAGGCGGTCTCAGTTGACAGATTTTGGGGTTGCGGGCCAGTGTTTCGTTTATACGCCTCGTGGCAGTAATTAATATGCATGATAGATACCGCAATTTCATGATGGTGTGCACCGCATTGATGAATCAGACTGTCCAGCCATCATACGCCAAGCTTCTTAGACCGAACGGCGCCAGTCCTGGTGTGCGCCAATTGCAACACTGGCTGGAGGACGCATGGAACAGCGGTGGGCAACGACTACTTCTCCTTGGGACCTGGCTAACGTGCTTCACTCACGAGGGTATGACAAAGAAGGTGCGGCCCATTTTAAGCACCATATAGTAGGGACCCGCAAGTGGATTGGAACTGCAGGTACGTTGTTTATTATGCTTGAATATGCTCGATGTATCATTCTCGTGCAGACATCTGGGCGGTCCTATCGTTCCTTAGCGTCCCGTAAGTCTATCGCTCGCATCATTGCATATGACATTCACAGAGGCCAAGAGCACAATTGGTAGACTTTCGGAAGGATCATGATGGTGAGACTCTTGTCCACGGTTGCTGCGTTTGGTTCAACTGTCATTCCCAGCGCCCGCGGCTCTACAAGACTGGGTGAAGAAATACTTCAGTGAAGAAGAACGTTCGCGGGTTTCGACTTCCACGTCAGCCTTTGACGCACTGAACCAGTCTCCCGTGCTCGTCACGAAGAAGCTTCCGATCATTCTCCAGGTCCGGCTGACTGTGCCACTTCTTTCCCAGCGCTGATACGCGTTTGCGCAGCACGCCGGGCATTCGCGCACCATAATCGGATACGAGCAAGACAAGAAAGGCAACGTGAACCTTCTCCTGTTAGACCCGGGGAGGGGAGCAGTCAACTCCTGAAGCTCGACACCGAGGCTGACCTTCAAACAGAAATATTCCTGAAGAAGCCAGACGAGCATGCATCAGCGAAATATCAGCCCCGGAAGTGGCCCCGAAAGCAAGCGCGGCTGGATTCATGCAGAAGATGATCAAGCGGGTAGCTAACGAAGATACATCCACAAGAGCCCTGAAAAGGGTGAAAGGGAGTGGTAGAAGAGCTGTGCCTGGCACGCAGAGAGATTTAGTGGACGAGAAGAACGCGGGGACCATCTTGTCGGCGTTCCGTGTCAACCTCAAGAGCCTGAGGTGAGAAGACCCTTTGATCATGCCGGTGGCTGTGCGGTCTTCTGAGCTCGAGGATTGCCCGCAGCCGAAAGGACGAGTATCAGGTGCTGTATTTCCCGCTGGAACCAGCGCTGAGTGCGGAGGAGAGGGAGAGGCGGAAGGTGGTATCGAGCGAGATAGGCTGTTAGGCAGTAATGTATCGCAAGTTGCGGATATGAAGTGCTTGTTTTGCTGCAGCGCCGCACTCCTGCGAGACGCGCGTGGCGGAAGAGAGGGCGGTCATCACTCCCCCACGCACTGGAGACGCGCCTCGGCGCAAGCCTTTTCGTGCCCAAATTCAATTTCAGCTCCCTCTTTCCCTCCTCCTTCCCGCCCACATCCCGCCCGCCCGTCCGCCCTCGAGCCCTCGCATCCTCCCCCTCTCTCCCCTTCCACCTCGATGGATCCCCAGCTCATACACCCAAGTACATCCAACGCACATCCTCCCACCTCGCCAGAACAGGACCCGGATGGCCACGGACTTCAACTCGCCGGTGGCGTCGACCCCTCAGATGTCTCGCCCACCTCAGGTCAAGCAGAACCAAAACCAAAGCCAAAACCAAAGAAGTCAGAACGGGACATGGGAAAGACCCTGCTACCCGTAGCCCGTGTGCAGAAGATACTCAAGGCAGACAAGGAGATGTCTACATGCGGGAAGGACGCGGTGGTACGCGCACTTGTTACCCTCAGACTCCAGCCGAAGGCTAATCATGACGCAGTTTCTCATATCTGTCGCCGCGGTACGCGCTCTACCTCGCGGCGGTCACGCGTAGAGCGCTCATTCACATTGCTTTAGGAGGAGTTCATAAAGCGCTTGGCCCAAGCCGGCCACCAGCAAGCACAGCGAGACAAACGCTCGACGGTTCAGCAGCGTGACCTAGGTGCGCAACCATTGTCTCTCATACTACCCTGTTCTCACGCCTTCCCATCAGCCACCGCTGTCCGCACAACACAGCATGAGGAGTTGGCTTTCCTTGAAGGTGTGATTTGAGGTCCTCCTGGTATTCGTGACCTCATATGAACGCTACCTCCTTTGTATGTGTAGACATTATACCGCCTGCAATGACATTGTCCCGTGCCCTCGAACTCGCAAGCCAATTTGACCCGAACGACCTCTTCGCGGAGCCACCAACCACAACATCATCGCGTCCGGCCGATGCAAGGAAAAGAGAGCGGGGAAAGGGCGTTGAAGAAGAGAAGGCGGCTGAGGGGGAACCAGTAGAAGAGAAGGACAAGGAGAGGCTGAATGGAAAGGCAAAGGGACACGATGGAGACAAGGCCAAAGAGAAGGAAAGGGGCAAGGAGAGGAGAGGGACGGGAAGTACCCACGTCAATGGTGTCCTCTCCGAAAAGTCAAAGCCTTCCGATGTCTCGATTGAGTCGCCTCCACTCCAGCCTACCAACGGGTCCAGCCGCCGAGACTCGTCGCCGAGGTCATCTCCGCGATCTTATACTCACCACCACCATGCACCCTTCAACCCACCGCTTCAGCATCACCATCATGAAATACGGTCCCATTCGCACTCCCATTCGCACTCTCACTCGCACGCGCTACCACAGACGCACCACCATCACCATGTTCATTCCCCTGTTCAGGCGCATGACTTTCCCCCTCAGCGTCTCTCACCTGTCACGAACGGAGCAGCATACAGCTATTCGCATCCCGGGCCCAGCCATCACTACCCAGCCCCGTCACCCGAACTGAACCACGGCCCAGAGCCACGCCATTCACCTCGAGAATCTCGATATTCGCCCCACTCGCCAAGAGACCATTACTTTCCCCCGCCGCCTTCGGACATGGCCTATCATCACCATCCCCTGCCACCGCTTCCAGCCCACTACCACGAGTTTCCACCTCCAAGTCACTATGACCCTCGTGGGCCTTCTCAGCCATACGGGCCATACTGGCATGGTCCAGGGAGAGAGCCTTATGATCGGCTGGACTACGCAGATTCGAGAGACGCGAGGGAGCATAGGGAGCGCCACGATCGCGCATATGACGATCGCCGTGACGCTCCTTATCACTCTAGTTCGGCGCGATCTCGTCTCGACCACGATTCTCGTGACCCGCGCGACGATCCGTTCTCCCGTATGGACGAAGGGCGCTGACTGTAGGAACCATCTGTAGATCACGACGTAGATGCCGGACATGTGCTATGAGAGTAGTGAGGTGTTCAGGCCACCTCTGCCGTCGCGTATTATACAACTGCCACCTAATTCGGATATCACAGCTTGCTCTTTATTCTATCAGCCATGTCTTTGCCCGCGTTGTCATCCAGCTCCTCCCGCCTATCATATTCCGACCTAACCATGGATTGATGATCCATCGGACCCGTTGTCCCCTTCGGCTGCACGGCGACATCACCGACTCGAGGTGCGGGGACGATATGGAAATGCACATGAGGTACAGCCTGACCATATCCTTGGTTGCAGACAACGTTGAGATCGTTATGTTGAGTTGCTAAAGGTGCTCCATGTTAGCGCAAGGCGACCTTCGCAGGACAGATTGTCGAGCCTTTTGTTATTGCACTGGCAACAGTCGACAGAGCCTCCCCTACCGCTCTGCTATAGTCAGGCGGCAAATCGGATAAGTTCGGGCAGTGTATTTTGGGCACAACAAGTGTGTGCCCGGCCCTGATAGGAAGGATGTCTACACAGTCAATCTGTGAGCAATGCCTCACACGAACGGAGTTGCAATCCAGCTCTCACCCAGAAACGCAATTACCATGTCGGTTTCGAAGACTTTAAAAGCAGATTGTTTGCTTGTGATAATACCGCAGAACGGGCAGTTGTCGTCCGCCAGCCATCTCTGAGATGTCTGCTTGTTGACAGCTTCATCGATCATAAAGGAGGTCATCGGTAGGGACAAGGAGGGATGCGGGCCACGTTTCGCGGACGAGCGGCTGTGGTGACTCTCACTTAGGAACTGATGATATTCAGATAGCGCTGTAAGCATTCTATCAATACATGCCCATCGCCTAACCCCCTGCCTATGAATGCTATCTTCCCATTCGGTACAGTCATATCGTCTCCTTGCACCGCATTGATGTCGTAAATATTGCGAACCCCTTGCAGGACAAACGGCTTCCCATCAGAAGCAAAGAGGCCCTTGCACCGGAGAATCTCGAAATCAGCTGTAAGCTCTGACGCATCGGCACGCAGCAACACATTGTCCCATAGCAATGATCGGATGAACTCATCTAGTCTGTGAAACGATGCCGGGTGAATCACCTCGATCGTCTCGCACTTGAACCAGACCACGCACCTGCTCAGCTGATCGACTGTAAGAGACGGGAGCGCCAAAACGCAAGAGGATACATCATCAAGATGACCAGAGGGGTGAGGATGTGAATGTGACGGATCATGATCGTGATCGTCGTCACATGGCGCATCAGTTGAGACAAAGGCAGTCGGAATCATCGAAAATCGTTCGTATGCTCGGAGGCCCAATATTTGATCCAGGTTCACCATACCCATTTGAGTCGAAAAGCGAGGCACGGTAGGGTTGATCTCACTGTTCTTGTGATCAGTATGGTTCATAGCAGGGTACACGAGAACCTACGCTATGAGCGCATCGAGAGAAGCGAGCTGTGACGGGGTGGCTAAGTCTGTTTTGTTGACCAGAACGACGTCTGCGCAGGCAAGTTGCCTGCCAATGCAAAAGTTGAGAGCAGATCGTCGATCGCAGATGGAGAGCTACCTTAACCCCTCGTTTATCCAGCCTTCCCGTCTTTCTTCTAGTTGCCTTGCGCCGAAAACGGAGTCGATCACGCATACAACACCGTCAAGGTAAATGTCGGAAGCCAGTTCTTCATTCTGCCAGAACATGGCGGCAATTGGCCCTGCAGGAATGCGTGAGTAACGCTGTTAAGCCTTAGGGGGGAAAAGAATACCTGGATCAGCCACACCTGTGGTTTCCAGAAGAATGTAATCGAACTTCCCCTTCTTCCTCATCAGCTTCTCAATGGCGGCTGCCCCGCTGTCTTTGACGGAACAGCATAAACAACCATTTGCCAGCTCGAGGACTTCCTCTGTGAGCCCAGTATCTGATGACACGTTGATGGTGCGTGCTGTTAAGCCCTTTAGAGAAGCGAGCATTACTAGAAGACATATGCAACCGACATTCGATGTCTGCCGTATCAGCGAACTCATTCATGATGACTGCAATTCGTCGCCCATGATTCTCGGTTAGGATATAATTGAGCAGCGTCGTCTTGCCAGCTCCACTACAACACCGCTCAGTAATTTGTACACATCGGGATGTGTGTACCGACAGATAACCAGTCAGGATTGTAAGAGGCACGCGTGAATCACCGTCATCGCCAGTAGTACCAGGAGCTTCCAGCGGAGCTTCTACCAGCTCCCTATGAAGCACACGATTGAGTCAGCGCAGGGCCTTACGTCAGGGCCAGTCCACTGCATACGGGATTTCTTCATCTTGCTCCATAATATATTCGGTCGCGATAATGAATGGTAGGATATGCTATCCGATAGCGCTCAGCAGCCGGCAGAGTGTTGTTTAGACTGGAAGAAGAGGAACAAGGACGGGGCGGGCCGAGGTGCGGAACGGGGCAGGCTGGAATGCGGCGCCTACCCGCGGCTGTGCCCTCAGATGTCAGCTTGCGCGCACGGCTCGCCACCCGCATATTATAAACCGTCACGTCGTCTGTGGGCAACGCTCATCCTCACCCCTTCACGTCGGACCTGTGCATCCCTCTGTTGTCCCGTAATCGTTATCATCTGTTCACTAGACTCGGCTATGTCCTACGTCGCACAGCAAGATATGCCCGCTCTGCCCGGCAAGGAATGGAGGTAAGCGCTCGCTCCGATCCGGCCTATCTTCATCGCGCTCATGTATGCGTCGCCGGAGAGATATGAGATGCGAAGAGAATGTCAAGAGATCATACCCGGACTTCTTCTCGGACCATTTCAGGTCTCCAAAGACCTTGACACGCTGCTCTCGCTCGGCGTAACTCATATGTGCGTCTTGGCCTCCGGTCACGTCTTGGTCATACGACTGATGCCGTCGTCAGTCTCTGCATTCGAGATCCGAAAGAAGCGTTTCTCGTCAAGGAACGCTTCCCCGACAGATTTCACTATATGGTGCTAGATGTGGTGGATAATGACGAGCAGAACCTGATCAGTCTCTTCAATGGGTAAGCACTTCGGCGATCCGCGCATCGGTACGAACGGAAGCCAACCCATTTGAATAGACCTAAGCAGTTTATCTACGATGCGATAAACAACGGTGGAACTGCGCTGGTACATTGTAATGGTGCGCACTTTGCATGTTTGTTTGTGGAAGTAGGCCAGCTGACAAGACGGCTACAGGCGGCATCAGCTTATCTCCCACATTCGTCATTCTCTTCATCATGCAACACAACTCCATGTCCTATACTGTCCGTATATGCATGTTCTTTCGAGCTGTGAGACTCATGAATGTCACAGGAAGCATTACACTACGTCCAGAACAAACGCTACTGCATATCACCGAACACCGGCTTCATGGCCCAGCTGAAGGAGTACGAGCCAATATATCGAGCGCAGAAAGCGATTCTGGCTATGCCGCCGCAGGCGGGGCGCACGATGAGCAATAGGAGGAAGCGAGATGAAGACGAAGACGATGAGACGGAATGGAATTCAAGGCGGCCTCATGGCCCCATGGACAAGCCGGAAGACGATGATCAAACCATGGACGTTGCTGCCTGACAATTCCCATTCACCCATGTATACCACTTTCGTCGGATTGCCCTGCGTCGGGATGCAATACCTGTATTGATACATTAAAGTGTAATAAAACGTGCAAGCCATCTATAACACAATTGCAAAGAGTAATTCTATGAGAAGCGTCCTTCAGCCACCTAGGAGGTATAGGGGGAACACGCCAATTATAGACTTTTGAGTCTGGCCTTCTCCTTTTCTTGTAGAACACGCTTGGCATGGACGTCTACACATGGTTGAGCACCGTGTCGTTACGACGGAATGTAAGAGCATACCCTTCCGCTTCACCCATGCTTCCAGCACTATGCCAGCAAAGACAACTCCTGCACCAGCCCACTGACCCGCGGTCAACCGGTGGTTGTAGACGAACACTGACAGAACCATCGTGAACATCTTTCGGGTAAGAGTAATCGTTCTGGCAGCAGGGTAAGTCAACTTGGTTGCGGACGAGCATGCAAGGGACGTACACAAGGGTGAGCGATCCAAAGTGCTGCAGAGTCTCGAATATGAAGAGTTGTCCCAGAGCGCCAGTCAGAGCGTATTGCACCAAGGGCACTATAATCGAGGGGTGGGTGCGGATGAAGTCCACTGCGGAGAAAAGCTCGGGTGTTGCGGAGTGCGAAGGATGAATGACCGGGATAAAGGGCAGGGGTAAAACGAGCAGCCCTGACGTCAAAACCGTGCTGAACAGATTGAGGAAAAACATCATCTGTTGACCGTTCACCCGATAGCGGGAGAAGATTTCGTCCTGCGTCGAATTGGTCGCTCCATCGATGATGAGATTGATCAGAAGGAGGGTGAGGCCGTAGATGCTGGACTGAGAGGTGACCTTCCCAACCCTTGATTTACCGAACCCCATGAACATGGCAATGCCAGCTGTGACCGTTGCCACAACGACATATTTGTGCAGGGCAAACTTGCGACGATATAGGACCACATTCATGATCATAACCGGCACGAGCTTGCACGACTTCGCGAGCACCATGGTCGGGTAGGAGATGTGAGCCAGCGACGCGAATCCAAACGGTGCCGCAATCGTGATCAAGACGGAGCATTGCAAGTATCGAAGCAGGACTGCCTTTGCCGAGGGACGTATGGTTGATGCGTGTTCAATATGCTTCTTTACATGATGACCGTTCGTGGGTGCACCATCAGCGGGCAGACCATTGGCAGGCTGGCCCTGAGCAGCGTGGCCGTTGCTCGTTCCATTCGCTGGCTGACGCGGCCTAGACTCGTGCCGGAGAGGCGTAGATAGGCCCAGTGTTTGAGCGAGTGTGTCGCCATGCGAGCTCCGCAGCAGAAGATAGAGCAAGGCAGATATAGCGCTGGCAGCACTCTGACAAGTATTGATGAAAAGCGAAGATTCAAACTTGTCAGATCTTGAGGTGTCGGTGATTGACTGAAAGGGTACCGAGACTGGTCACGGTTTAGACGAAGAGGAAGAAACATATGGTCAGAAGCTTACGCCTCTCTTGAGCCACCGCCCAGAGCTAAGAGGAGAAGATGAGTGCCTGAAGGGAGGCGAGGAGGGTAATGACGGCTCACCAGGAACATTGAGTAGACCCCTGCCACGCACACGCCTAATCTGCCGAGTGGTGTGAGTATGACACAAGCATTCTATGCAGCAGAAGGCGCACCGAATGACTCCCATTCTCAGGTCACTAGCGCTGCGTGCAGCAGAGGATACAGAACGACAGCACGAGGCAAGGAGGGGCAACGCTGGGCAGAGGTGTAATGGCAGTGAGATTGGCGGGAGCCCAGGCTGCATATGCACGGCGCGACGCTTGCACCGAACCAAGGGCGACGCGACGTGTCAGGGTCGCTCGGTCCGTTTACTCCCGTGTCTGCGTCAAGAAATTTCGACAAGGTTTAAGGGGACCCCGCACGGAAGTAAATTGAAATCCACGGAAGCATACTTCAGAGCGGAAACAGAGCACCAGGGGAAACAGGTTCAAACCGAGAAAACTCGCAAAGCGACGACAGCATGGGAAAAAAAGGTAAACCTTCAGGTGGAAGTAAATCCTGGGAGACAAGCAAACGACGGAGTCGCGGTAGGGCAAAACGGCTGGAGCGGAAGCAAGACTAGTGCAAGGGAAGTAGCACAACCAGCGGAGGAAAATCAAAGCGGAGGCAAAGAGTGGAAGTCAATGCAACAATAGAGGCAAATACTGTGACCGACACAAATAGAATAGCGGAGGCAACTACTATACCGGATACAAATACATTGAGGGAAGCACATATAGCGACGGATGTATATGCCTCAGCAGATGCGGATATTATAGCGGGGCATACTACAGGCAGACGACCACTACTTCCAGAGCAGAGGCTCGTGCATAGACGTAAACAATACCTCAAATCACCTCTCATAGGAAATGCAGAGTCTAAATACAAAATGTTCGAATATGATATACAGTGCCTAACTATATACTCTACAATGGTTTCCGAGTTCAACTCAATGGAGTCGCTGCAGCTCTTCGAGAGTCTGCACCATTTCCCCATACGGCATGCCTAGTCTCTCATACTGGTTCTTCCCCTCGAGGATCCGGCGGACCTCGTCCGAGCTCGGGTCGAGGTACAGGAACTGCTCCACGAAGTCGCCGTCGATGAAGCCGATCGCTTGGGAGTGCTGAGTGAGCACGGAGGGGAGGCCAGGGGTCGCTTGCGGGGCGCGACGTCTGCAGAACAGGGTCAGTCGGTTTCGCGCGGGGGCATCTAGGGACTTACTTGGCATGCTCAATCTTTCCTGGGCCTTGGATGACAGAGCCGATGTTCCGCTCCAGATTGGAAAGCTTCATAGACAGCTCGTCATCCAGCGAGGCGACGATCCCAATCCTCCCAGTGTTCGTCGCAAACACGAGGTTCCCCTTCCCAGCACTGGCAGACGACGAGCTCAAACTCCCCTTCCGGAACCGATTGATCCCCTCGCCAAAGTACCACATCCCGTCGCGCTCCAGCTTGCCCTCCTTCCGCCAGGTGATGATGTTGTTGTTCAGCTCGGCGCCAATTACTCCCCCTTCGTCGATCGACTCGAGCGTCTGCATCCACAGGCTTGAGTAGTCGTGATACACTGTTTCGAGCTTGGCGCCCGTCCAGCGCAGGAGGCAGACCGCGCGCATCGCATCTCCCACAATGAGGGTGTTGCCCCGAGAGATGAGCGAGGAAGCGATATATGCTGATGACCACTTGGCAAGAGGCTGCAACCTGACGTCATCGTTGTCTCGTGATATTGAAAAGATTTGAACCTGCGGGATATTAGTTTCTTCACATCACATGACACGAAACGACTTACAGTGCCATTGATCGCAGCCGCAAGGTTAGCGCCCACATTCGTCACAGCATACACGCAGCCGTTCACATCGTATGACACAACCAGCTTCAGCTTGCGATTCCGGACCTCCTCAAACATCAGAATGCGGCCCTTCGAGATATCCTCCTCGGCACCGGTACTCTCGTACGTGCCGACGACGAAGAAATCGGAGTCTTCTTCCTCAGTGGAATCGGGTATGGTCGTGACACACATCATTTGCTCGTCTGGGCGTGCTGTGAAGTTGTTGATATCTAGCGGAAAACACGTCACTATGAGCAGCTTTCGGTAGAGGAACAGGCATACGCTCAAAGGTAATGTCATCGAACAATTTGAAGCTCGAACTGTACGTCTCGCGATCGGTATCTCTGTTGTTGATCAACTCCTTCCGCTGACAGACTACCCCGTACGCCCGCAGGCCCTTATGGTAGGTGAGCCGGATAGGGGTGTCTAATCCGAGTGCGATCTATCGGGACCACTCAACGGGTGAAAGCTGATTGTAGAGGAACGTACTTACGGTGCGAACATCGATCTTCTGAGCTTCTTGTATGCGACCGATGAGCAAGCTTGATGCGGAAGCGAAGATGAAAGAAGCTGGGAATTGAGGGCAGTGGAGTATAGAGCCAGCATGTATATCCTGAAGAACTATTAGCAAACAGCGAGGTTGAGAGCAGTCGGAATGCGTACTCGTAGCTTGATCGGTGATGCTGTCAGGCGGTCATTCTTCAGGAACAAGAGCGCTGGCCGATCACCACACGCAAAAATGCTAGCCTCTTTCACCAGGTCCTTGCATGCAGTTAGAATCACTGGCTTCGTTCCCAGGCTGAAAGTCTTCTTGTCGGTTGCGCGAACAGCCGGCTGGCCCAAGACCAACTCGGTCTTCAGTGCATAACTCGAAATAGTGCCGTTCCCGAGTCCAACAAGGAGATGTGGCTTCTTGTTCGCACCGAACGTTGTCAGAATAGTCGATACAGGCAGATGATCTTCTGGTGCAATCGGCTCGGCAAGATGCATTTCTTCGAACTTATGCTCGGCATCACCAACGTAGAAGATCTTGACTGCGTTGGTGCCCCAAAATCCGACTGCAGCATAGTTCTTCAGCTCGTCCGAAAGTGTGGGATCAAGCGCAATGCAGGAGACCTCGGTCAAACCCCAGCTTGGTGGCGATCTCCAATCGCTGCACGGGGACGTGAGAGACTATCCGCCACGACCCATGTGATGTACTCACGTCGCAATGTTGAACTTCACAAAGTCAGGAATGAGGTGAACCATGAATCCTCCCTTCAAGCCAACAATGACTCTCTCTCCATTCACAGACCCAGCAACGATTTCTGCGCCGGCGCCCGGCACCCAAGAGTATTTCTGGGTCAAAGTGATAAGGTCGATTGCAACCACACCACTGCTGGTCACCTGAACGACGATATCGTCTCCTTTGATGTTGCCCGCCGCTAGGGTTGGGCCGTTTCGGACAACACCGGTCTCTTTAAGGTCGATCTCTTCAAACTGCGGGTTCGCCTCGTCGCCAATCATCGAGTAGAGTACCGTGTGCTGAAGCGAGCTCACGAGGAGGTAGAAATCGTATCTACAGATAACGAGTCAGGTTGATGCGCGAGGGAGGACAATTAGGGTACGCACTCAGCATCGTAATTCTTGCGCAGCGGGAAGATGGACCTCGTGTTCATGACCTGGTCTACAATACCCAGCTCCTCGAAAGCCACACCACTCCTCACTACTCTCAAGCTGCCGGTGTTCATCTTGCCAGACGCTGTCACAATCTGCTGCTGACCGATCTTCTCTGGGTCCGTGACAACAAAGTCAGAGATCGGCGCGATGTTGAGGTGCGTATCCACGACTGACACATATGATGGGCCACAAGTGGATGGGGTTGGTGTGGTGAGCAGGCTGATGACTTGGGAATCGCCGCACTTGGAAGTGATGTAGAAATAGGAGGACGATAGATGCGTTATGCTGCTTGGGGACGGCACCTTTGGATAACATCAGAGTGCAATACGGCGGCACAGACATATTTCTTACCTCGCCCAGAGGGTCATATTGGATGGAGGTCACAGGTCCATCTGCTTGTCTCCGGAACAAGGCAAGCAGATACAGCTTCCCATACTCGTCTCCACACAACATTCTCTCCTCGTCGACCGCACATGTTCTACATATATCTGAGCATCTTCAAGCAAGGTGTTCATCCTTAGACTCACGCTACGATCCTTCCCCATGGCAGCCCAACCTTGCAGTCCTCTGTTCTCCCCGTGACCAACTTGTTCTTGCCCTTGCTCCGCTCATGCGTCGGGCTGTTTGCATTGCTGCTACTCCTCCGCTTGCCCTTCGGATCCGCGACCTCCTCTTTGACCGCGAACCATCTCGCTTGTCCCTCACCAAGAACCAGCACGCCAGCCTTCCCACCGGGCCTCACAGGCGGCACGGGGAGAATAGTGGTCGCCTCCCATTGATCGTCACCCTTCTCATCGTCGAGCGCGACGTCCGCGATGTGTGTGGTGGGCTCGGAGACGTCCATCGAGGCGATGGACTTACTGGAGCCGGGTTCGGGTACATGTGTCAGTGAGCGAGTGAGGAGATGTCGGTTGCCGTTGTGGTCTATGTGCAGGAGAGCAAGTGTCGGGGGTGCCGTGGGCGACGCCAGAGGCAGGAAGGCGAAGGACAACAGGTTCTGCTCACGTATCCTGGAGGCATGTTAGATAGACATTTGGGCGAGCGCAAGCCCCATACGCACCGGATATCGATATCCTTTCCCTTTCCGTCCTCGCCGAAGAGAGTCACCTTCAAGCTGCCGGTGTACGCAGATGTGACTGCGATACGGCCAGATGGATGCACGATCGAGCACTGGCAGTACTCCGCTATCCTTCCCGCACGGGCCTTGAGCGACGTGGAGTGAACGACTTCGAGATGCGGGATTGGGTCTGCACGATATGCCAGAGAAAGCAGATATGGATCGGGGTGATCGGTCGTGACAAGGATGAACGACGGCTTATCCTGTAGTCGGATGAGTATCGCAACGCGTCCAATATCTGGAGCATGCATACCTCGCGCTTGATCTCAGCAATGTTCGTGATTTGTCCCCAGATCTCCAGGTCGCATATTCGCTTCAACCCCTCCGGTGTGAGGTTGTACAGTTCGACACGGTTCACCTTTGCGACCGCCAGTGAAACGGTGCCCGACGCGGTGAACTCGCCACGAATCGAGTCGACCGCGGCGGTCGGCTGGTGATGCGTCACGACGTAGCGCATATTGACAGGATGGCAGACTTGGGCGAGTCGTCCTTGGACTAGATCACGATGTCGTGGTGGGCCAGCGCTCAGTAAAGGCGGCGCTCGCACGACTTGCTGTTCGGGGACGTGTGGCGCTTAGAGCGCAATCCGGGGAATGATTAGCCATCAGGGCCTCCACCGAGTTGGTACGAGATGCGTGCTCTGTGCCCTGTGCCCTGACGCGCGTCGGGGGCAAATGTGTGCCCTCGCTGCCTAATATAGTAACAAGGGCACAAGGCTATGGGCTTGCGCCCATAGCCTTGCATGGTCTCGCACTCTTCATTTTATTTTAGATAATATTATCACCCTAACCCTAACACATCCCCAACCCTAACCTGAACACTAACCCTACCCTAACAGCTAACCTACTCGCTCCGCTCGCCCGCCCTAACCAATACCCTAACAGCACGCATCCTAACCCAATGGCACCCTGGCAGAGCACGGCCGCGTTGACCCAATTTCCGCTTTAGGCAATACGGAGGCAGATTGCCTCCGACGCGCGTCAGGGCACAGGGCACAGAGCACGCATCTCGTCGGCACTCGCCTCCACCCGCGACATCAAAATGGACTAGAGTATCGCACCGTCTTTGCGTCGAGCTATCGAAACATGTAGCTATAGCACATCACACATTATAGACCCAGCAAGCCCCAGAAAGCTGCTGCGCAAGACGGTTGCCATTACGGTAATGGTCATAGGAGAATCACTTCAGCGGCCATGGCTCGTTGGTATTCTCGACTGCTCAACCCCGCCATGCACTCTCGTTGCATATATAGCTTGTGGCGAAGGAGGATCCGAAGGGCAGAGGAACGGATAGCAGCACTCCAGACAGCCCGATGCATGCTAGGTTCAGATCTGTATTTACTGTACAATCATCCAGGCTAGTTTTCCGTACAGTGCTACATTCAGAATTCCTCTATGGATGAGAGACTCGGAGGGAATGCTCTACTTGGTCAGGTTGGCCTGAGCTCTTGCAGAGGACACCTGAAGGTGGTGATCGCGACTAATTTGTCAACGACTCATTCCGCCAAGATACGGCAGCTAAGGAATGTTCAGGAGCCGGGCCGTAGTGTGGAACAGGGAGAACTGTACAACACTTCTGTCCATATCGCGGTGGTAAGACTCTGCAGTAGAACCGATGCGCGTGGCCTGCATACGCTGCGCCGAACGCAAGCGCTCAACGAGCCCAGCGTACCCTGAAGCATTCCCTCCCCCTCCTAATGCCTCGTCAGGCCGATGCGAGAGGCACCGTCGGGCTCTGGGTCAAGTACAAGTAGGAATGCGGGCCACGTGACGAGGAGCTACCAGCTCCAGAGCGATGTTCCAGCCAATAAGCCCGGATATGCTGCTCGCCGCCGGGGGTGGAGCAGGTCCCTCACACTTCAGATCCGTATAAGGAAGTTCTTGAGATTCAGATATCGGAGCAATCGACTTTTCCACCGGGGTAAACTGGTGAAATCTGATGAGATGAAGTCTGCTCTCGAGGCGGAGAATCAGTACGAGCGACTGAGCATGCCGTATGGGGAGGTAGCGCAGACGCTCGACGAGGTACAATACAACACCTTGAGTTAGACTGTAACATAGAGACTATATCACAGTTGGATGCGTTCGGAAGGGTTGCGGTAGGGTGAGATAGAAGAAGTGAGAATCCCTGAACAAACACGTGCCGCTGTTGTCGCGCGTCTTCTCGCGCGCCCTGGTCCCTCCCGTCGACCTACCATCTCAGTGCGATACCCCCCTGCCAACGAGCGCATATACCAACAGCTCACCACCAGCAATGAAGCGCCGTTCGCAAACGCAAGCGGCCAAGGGCTCCCTCATACCCCAGAGCACACCCTCCCGCTCACAGTCCCTGGCAAGCCTGCCGAGCCCACCGCCAAAGCCGACATCGATCACCACATCCAGGCCTGGGTCGAGGAGGAGCAAGCTTCTGGACTCGACCAACTTGTTGCGAACGTCTCTACCCGAGGAGCTGCTTCAGGGGGATGATGAGGTGGACTGGCGGGCGAGGGTCGGAGTGCTCGAGGCTGAGAACGTGAGGCTGCGTGCTGCCGAGGCGGAGAACGCCCGGCTGCGTGGCCTCGAAGCGGAGAATTCCCGGTTGCGTGGCCTCGAAGCGGAGAACGCCCGGCTGCGCGGCTTAGAAACCGAGAACACGAAGTTGCGCTCCCAGCTAGCCTCCGTCTCCTCCCGCCCGACCCAGCGCGCCTTCGACGATCTCAAAAAGGACTACGACGTGATCGAGTCGATCCTGGACGGAACGCAGAAGGAGAACGCGCACGCCGAGGAGCAGATCAAGTTTCTGCGGGAGCGGCAGCGCAAGCTCGAGGACGCCCTCGCGCGCTTTGTCGGGCCGAGCTGGGCCGAGCTCGCTGATGTGCCCCCGCTCAGCACGGGCCCTGCCAGCAGGAGGCAGAGCAAGCTCTACGGCGACGAGCATATCACCGTGCTACCCACGCTGGAGGAGACGAGCTTTGCGAGCTCGCGCGGGCCGCAGCAGGAGGACGAGGACATGGAACAGGAGCAGGAGCAGGAGCAGAAGTCGCTCAGCGTCACTCCGACCGTGCAGAGGCTCGCGACGAGCGCGACGAGCGGGCTGAGCAGGGGGAGCATCTCGGACACTCTTCTGGATCTGTATGACAACTCGTCTGTCGACCTGGAGGCTGAGGAGGGCGAGGCGGTGCGCTCCCGCCAGCCGAGCAGGGCATCCAACGCCAATGACCCCCTCACCGCGAGCATGCTGAGCCTCAAAGACCCACTCACGGCAAGCATGCTGGACGTCTCGACCTCCCACCGGCCGAGCAGGGTAGAGGAAGACCCCGCCTTCCAGCGGATGGAGTTCCGTGTGCGCGCGCTCGAGACGATCGTCAAGAGCTTCATGAGCCGGGCGGTGCCCGAGCACGCGGGCGAGCTGTCGATGGTCCGGGACGAGCTTGAGGTCGAGGGGTTCTTGAAGGAGCTGTAACTGGCGCGACGACCAAGCTATGTACGAACAATCGCACTGGCACCTTTCATCTTGCATCTTTTTCTCGACTGTGCACCACACCCACCATTGATCACACCTTCATGTATCATACCCCCTTCCGCATACCACACGAACTCTCATTCCTTCATTCCCTCATCCGATTTGGTGTAATTAATGTCATCTATTTCTCATGGCCCACAACGTCAAGGTCACTACTCCAGCGGTGACAGCCCCGACCGCCGCACTCCCAACAGCGACAACGAGCTGATCGTCCTTCAGTCCTCGAGTCCGAAGTGTATTCCACGTCTCTACGAGAGTCGCTTTCCAATCTCTTTCCCCTGGCGGCTGCTCCGGTTCCACTGGCGGAGGCACGTCCGCTTGCACACCCACCTCTTCCCTCGGCAGCGGAGGCGGCAGCACCGTCTTCACCTCTGCCGGTCCACCCGCGACGACGACCCCCCTAAGCAGCTGTTCCATCTCCCCCAGCCTCGCGACCAGCCTTGTAACCTCCTCCTTCACCACCCCCTCCATCTCGCCCGTCATCTCCACCACGCGCTTCTCGAACGTCTCCGCGAGCCTCTTCCTCTTCCACGGCTCCACAAACAAAACGGCGCCCACAAATACGACCAAGTTGATCCCGAGGGCGACCAAGCTGCCGTACGTCGACGCGCCGCGGATCTTGTCGCTCCACACCTGCTCCTCGTGATACCGATGCAGGATGGTCTGCATGAGCTCCGTCTGGCCCCGCTCTACCTCCTCCTCGCTCTTCGCCACCAAGGCTTTGGCGGCGAGCTCGGACTGCTCGTTCGTGTGGTCCTGCCGGACGAGCTCGGTGAAGCGCGAGACGTCCGGCTCGGTCCACATCGACTTGCGCTGCAGGAGGTCGTTCACCTCCCGCTGGCACGCGGAGCGCGTCGATACCGCTGCTTCGTACTGTCTCTTCGCCGCCCTGGAAGCCGCCTGCAGTCTAGCGATCCCCTCCTCTACCGCACGGCAAGAAGAATCAGCTTCCCTCCCATCTCATGAGGCAAGGAGCCGACGCACCGCGGTCCCTAACAGCCCTCTTGAGCCCCTCGATCTCATCGTACCCCGTAAGCCGGTTCAGCGATCCGCCCAGACTCTCAAGCTTCGCCGAGGCGGTGGTGAAGAGCTGGTTGGCGCGTCGGTGCAGCTCGAGGCTGCGGGTGGGTGTCGGGGTGAGGGAGGTTGGCGGTTTGGGCGGCGGCGGTGCGGTGGAGGGGTTGGACGCGGAGGAGGGTTGGGAGGTGGAAGGGGAAGGGGAGAAGGCGGATGCGGAGGAGGCGGCTAGGAGCGCTGAGGCAGCTGCAGTGGCTGAAGGGTGATCTACCCCTGTGGACGGGCCCGGAGTCGGGCTCGTGGACGAGGTCGGAGCAGCGCTGGAAGTCGGAGGAGGAGCCCGACCAGGCGCCGGAGAGGGAGATGTAGACGATGTGGGCGAAGCTGATGCAGGTGCCGGAGCGGAGGGGGCCGAGCCAGAGATCGACGCAGAGGAAGCGGACGTCGAGGTCGACGCCTTGCCCGACGCCGGGGTATCAACCGATCGCTTGGGGACATCGTCGCTCGCATGCCGAACAGCACCAGCATGTATTCTGCCCGGCATCGGTATTCGACCTGGCCGTCTTCGTGCAGCGCCGATCCCCAGCAACGCCGTCCCGCGCTCGACCGCTCTGAGCCGCTCCATCCCCAGTGAAGCAAGTCCAATAAGTGCAGCAAAGAGCAGCAAAGGTAGGGACTTGGCCGAACGCGCACCCGACCCGGCAACGGCCAATGAGTGCAGTCAGTGGCTGTGCCCACGCGGCCCTGATTGCGATGAGCGCTGACGTGCCAAGTGAATCGCGGACTCGTTTCGGGTGAGCGCCTGTTACGCGTTCCACCCCTTGCCGGTGCGCCCTCCCTTCACCGAGCGGGCAGCGTTTGGGCGATGCAGGCGACGGGGCGCAGATGCACGACGAGCAGCTCATGAGGGCGGGCAGAGCGAGCTTCCTTGTTCCACTACGGCCACGCAGGCGTGCGCACGATCTACTGTGTACTACATCACTTTACTTTACTTTACTTTACTTTACTCCACCTTCCAATAATACTCAGCCGTGAACCTTGATGGTCGCGCAACTGGCCATCCCTTCCCCGCGGCTGGACGGGCCTTCCACCAGGTGCGCCTGCTCCTCTTTCATGTCTTTCCAATGTCAGGCTGACGCCCGGTCCAGCATAATCGAGACCACGCTCAACCTGCGCACGACCGCGTTCGTCTTCCTCAACTTCCAGCTCTCGCACCTCTCCCTCCTCCCCCGGGAGCAAGCCCACGCCCTACTCATGAGCGCATTCATGCTACGCGACTCGCTCGACCAGCGCCAGCAGCGGCCCGTCGTCGTGCACGTCGTCTCCCTCCACGCGGGGGACGTGTCCTTCCCTACGAGCATGGCACCACGGGAGGGAGAGCCGGTGCTCGCCAAGCCCGGGCTGAGCGCGTTCCACCACACTGGGCTGGAGCGGCACCTCCGCGAGCGGCGCGTGGAGCGTGTGTACTTGTGCGGAGTAAGCGAGGGCGCAGAGATGGTCGCCACTGCCCTTGCGGCCAGGGATTTGGTGGGCGACAAGGTGTGGGTGGTGGAGGATGCGTGGGCAGAGGTGGACGCGGAGCAGGGTGAGGCTGGGCTGGACCTGCTCGCGGGGCTCGACATGCTCGTGGACGTGTCTGAGATCGGGGGCCTGCGCGAAGAGGTGGGGAACGACCCCGTGCGGGAGAAGGAGAGCGCTGTGCGCCGGGAGCTGGAGAGGAGGGAGCGGAAGAAGGAGGAGAGGGAGAGGAAGGAGACGAGGGTTGAAGGCGACAGGGTGGCGAGGCATAACGCGATCGTGCGCGCGGCCAGCCCCAGGGAGGCGGAGTTTGGAGAGAGGCCGCAGAGCAGGGGCGCGCTGCTGCTCAGGAGCAAGCGGTCGGCGCAACAGCTACGGGTGTGAGCGGACCTGAGAGGAGTCAGCAGGTAGGGCCGGGCGGGGGACAATGCTTGTTCTTGTTCTTGTATCACACTTTCTGGCTGCACGAGTACTTTCATTATTATTATTCGCTCATCTCACGAAAACACGCACCGTCTTTGCCTCTTCTGTCGATTGATACCCGGCGCAGGCTTCAGCCAGACTTCAAACCGCAGTTTGCTCCTCCGTCGCAGACCACCAATCCCGCAACTTCCTCCTCTCCCCTTCCCACCTCAGCTGCTCCTCCCCCACCCCAACCCCCGTCACCCCCTTATCCGCAAACCCATCCACCTGCCTCCTCCCCTGCCTGAGCAGGTACTCCACCGCGCTTATGTCCCTCCTCCCCACGCTCGCAGTGGTCGTGCGGAAGCGGAAGCGGTAGAAGCGGCGCCAGGAGGCGCGCTGCGCTGGGGGCTTGAGGTGGATCGTGCGGAGGGCGCTGTGCAGTTGTCAGTGACTGTGAGGGGAGAACCCAGAATGGACGAGGGGCGCACCGTCGGTAGAGGGCAAAGACTTGCCGCTGGAGGGGCGGATAGGTCGTCAGTGGTGGCATGCGACAAGGCGAACGGCGAGGGAGTGCATAACGCCGATGCCCTGACCCGAGCCACTAAGTCCGACGCCGCTGTCGGTCCCGATATGATGTACCTCCGCTTCCCCATTTGCCTCCGCGGCTTTCCTCCGCTCAGAATTTAGTCTCCCTCTAAAAGTATTCCCCGCCAAGCATTTGCTTCCGATGTTGTGTTTGCGTCCGTCGGATAATTTGTCCCTGCTCGCCTTTTTTCTTCCGCCCTACCTTGAATCGGATGCTTCGCTTGCCTCCTATCATAGCTTACCTGCGCCCCTTTTCCCCTTAATACGACAGGCAGAACCCAGGAACCCCCATCCCACTCCACGTTTTATCTTTCCCTCCGGCTTCGCTCCGCGTACTGAGGGGGGTTGGCGGGGTGTACACAGAAGCAAATACAGGGAGCGGAGGTATAAGGTAAACGCCGACGCAAGCTAACGCGGAAGCAAGTCCTTGAGCGGAGGCAAGCTCCAAATCGGAAGTAAAGAGCTCTGCGGAATCAAATTAAAGCGCGGGTGCAAATGAAAACAGGAAGTACATTGAGCAGCGGACTCGGATTAGACTACCGGAAGTGGAATCTGGGGAGGAAGTGAAGGATAGTACGGAAACAGCCAGTGAAGTGGAAGCAACTAGCTCAACAGAGATTAATAAAGAAGTAAGCGGAAGCAGATATTTGGGCGGAAGCAGATGTCAAACGGATGCAAATTGTATGACGGAAGTAGATACTAGAGCGGAAGCAACCTACGCACGGATACGAATTGCAAGCGGAGGCAGACACAACGACGGAGGCAAACACGCGAGCGGACTTGGTATAGGCGGGAGGCAAACGGGGATGGGAAAACATAGCGGAGGCAAATGGCAACGCGGAAGTCAATAGCCTGCCAAACGGAAGCAAGTTGACCCCAAACGGAAGTAACGACAGCCCAATTGTGGCTCGGGCGTCAGAGTCGAGGGGTAAGCCCTGCTTAGTACAGTCCTACTCACAACACCATTCTCAACAAGCACAAGGGATTGCACCGAGCGTGCTCGGTCTTGTTCAGCCGGGATGCGACTACATGACGTGAGACTGCTGATGTATGCGGGTACGAAGAGCGTGGAGAGCTGAACGCGGCAACCCTACCGGGCGTTATTATTGTCGCAAACGTGCGATGTATCGGCGGAGTTGCTGTCTGCTGGCGATCTTCCCCGCCGTATCGTCCGATTATTCTTTTGATAATGATCAAGTGACCAACGCGCCGAAACCACCCGTCTCAACACAATCGGTTACTGAGTAACGACTAACCGCTATCTCAGGCCACCTGACCCATCGTCGCCTTATCTGTTCGAGCACTTTCCAGCGGGACCTTGGCGACCATTGTATGTCATCCCCATACGGTCATACGGTCTATCCAGTCATATAAGGGTTATTGTCAGATCCCTGAGGTACATTCCGGATGCTCGGCCGGGGCCGTCTCTCCCAATGCTGCTGTCACGGCCCCACCCATTACCGCACTTCACAAAATCGCGCATCCGTGATACCCTATCCTCGCCAGTGTCCCGCCGGGTATCCAGTGACCCATGCGCAGTAGCATTCAGTCACCCCGCATACAGCGCTCGGCTAGATTAGATACGCTTACACTCGGTGTTTCTTAGCCTCTTTTAGCCTGCGCCTCATCGGCGATCCCACCTTTCTTCCCCACTCTTCTGAGGCATTTTCGTGCTTGTCCCGCTCCTCGCGGGCCCACCGGCCGGCACCACCCTCACCCTGCCTTACTTCGTAACGTCTGATGGCATAGGCGCCGGTGCCTCACGGCCTCCGCACGGTCGCCCCTCCTTCCTGCGCCCTCTGAGTCCCTCTGAGGGATTTGTGCTGTTGTCTCCTGACCTCATGCATCGCTCCAAGCAAGCGGCGAGGCGCGATAGAAGCTTCTTCCCGCTGATGCACCGCCGAATATCTCGCAAGACTTGCCTTTATTGGGAAGGGGAATAGCGGAGGAACCGCCGGAAGCCGCGGGTCCATACGAAAAGCAAGGTGCGCTCTGGAGCTGTCCTGAGCGCAGCCGACGCCTCTGGAAGGTATATAAAGGAGACGGTTGCCTCGTCTCTTTCCTCACCAAACACTTTCATCTCACCGCCCAACCAAACAAACAACCCAAACAACCCAAACCAATCCAAATGGCCGTACGTGCTTCCCCATAAGACTGCGTAAACTGGATAGCTGACGCGGATTTCCTTTGGCAGGCTACCACCGTTGTCTTTGTCGATGCCCACTGCGGCGAGTCCCAGTGCAACTGCGGCGACTCTTGCGCCTGCGCCGTACGTTTATCCGCCGACTGGCCCTCTGAGACATATGCTGAACGTTATCTGTAGCCCGGCGAGTGCAAGTGCTAAATGCACCACTATCGCCTGCCCTCCATAGGAGACGGATGCCGGTCAAGTTTGGCAGCTGGCGGAACGTAGAACTCGTGCACTGACGAGCACGTATCTGGGCATATGAATGTATACCATGTTTGATCAATAAATGGGGTTGATGTGATCTTGGCGCATACACGCCTCATATGAGTGTTCCGTTATATTGTCTCGAGTGCACTTCCGGAATCGATGAGCGCTTGTTTGTACGAGATCGGCTGGCGAAATGTTCGCGATTCGCGCGCCTCCCACGCTTGTTCTCCCCGTTGGACAGGTTGGCTCGTGAAAATGCAGTTGCAGAAGCGCTGTCGTAGTAGCAATCCTAAGGCGGGTTATATGTAGTACGTCTGTGCCCAAGCTTCAGTTAATATAGACGACTGTCTGACTGGAAGGTTTCATTAAACCCACACGCCCACTTTGCACGCGGGTGCCACACTGCATCAATGTCAACTGAAGTCAAGTCTCATCCATCGGACCTGTTCGCTTGAATGTAGATCCATGTTTCTGTTAGGAGACAGCGAGAGGGTATCAGTGCCCGGACGCGTAGAATCCTATTACCTTTGGATTTGTCTCGCACCGGTCCTCCCGAAAGAGAGACGAGGGCTGGAGAACACGTCTGTGCCCCACTTCCACATCAAGCGCGAGCATTTGTTTTGGTCGTTTCTATGTTTGTAAGACACATTGCCAGACAAGGAACAAGAACCGCCTGTATTATCCCCATGTCACTCATACACAGATAGCGCCTCCTCCTCGGTCTTGCACTGGACTAGATACAGCCTGTTACCTCTTTTGTCTCGTACCCCTTTCGGAATCCAATCGTCGTCTACTCATTAGATCTGAGGCAAAACAATTCTTATTGTCCGGCTCCTTGCGGGCAACTACCGGCTCCACACTGTATCTTGGATCTTCCGTGCATCGCGAGCGCAGCTGGATTCTGAGGCATTTTCGTACCTTGTCCAGTTAATCGGCTATAATACGTTATGCATGTGGAGAGGGGCGATAGACGGTGTTCGAACCCTGACTCTTCGCCCAATATCGCGCACCACTTTCCTTTCGCGGCAGACGGAATTCCGGATGCCGCACCGGGAGCCGCGGCTCTCGCCTCACCTCACGAGTCGCTTTGTTACAAGTCCATGCCTAACTACACGCTCTCCACAGGTATATAAGGACGACTTTTGGCACGTCCATCGCCCCACCAAACTCTTCAAACTCACCGTCTAACCAACCGACCTAAACCAACCCAAACCAATTCCAATGGCTGTGAGTCTTTCTGCGACGGAAAGATCAAAGCCAAACGGCTGACGCGTAATTGAACTAGGCCACCACCGTTGTCTTCGTTGACGCCCACTGCGGCGAGTCTCAGTGCAACTGCGGCGACTCTTGCGGCTGCGCCGTGAGTTTTCTCAGTCGACACTTCGTTGTCTTCTCACTAATGTTGTTATTATAGCCCGGCGAGTGCAAGTGCTAAATGCACTCTCTACCTCCATTCCATTCCGATGAGATAGATGGACGTCAATATCTGGCACGTGAGGGAGAACCGCACTATGGGAACTTCAGAACGTGTAACTGGGCCTATCTCTGATCTAGCGTGTAATTGTTGAATGAAACGGGGTTGCTGGTGTTTTCGAAGCGTTCTTGCCGACGGGCTGTTTGTCAGGCAGCACGGGTCGATCAAGCATGAGTGCGCACTTGGCCGAGAACGGCCGAGATAGTTCCGACTGAGTTTGCGGCGGAAGCAATTGGATGGGCAGAGACATGTCAAGTGCGATGGAGCAGCGTACCAAACATATGACGGCGACTTGGCGAAGTTGGTTCAGCGAACGGAAGCGTTGGTCTATGACCAGCTGCCTAGTACTTCCTGCCCTACTGGAGTCGCTGTTTCGAGTCTCGGGGTGGGAATCATATGGATTTCTCATTCTGGGTTCCCTGGATGACTAGTGAAGGGGGACCCTAAACAAAGAACTGGGCGGCGGGCCGGGGAGAGGCGAGACACCTCCTTTTGTTGCCATTGCCCTTGTCAACAGGTATGTTACCCTGCGTACTTTATAATGAGCTGTTCTAAGCTGTTCTATATAATAATTTCTCGTCAGAGATGCGGTTGCAGCCAAAAACGGAAGCAATTATGTGCGCTGGCTGCGCAAACTCCCGAGGCGGGCGAACCCTCCATCCTCATCGGTTTTCTCACCGAGTGGTACACTATATTATACGAAGACCAGTGGAAGATGGACAGCAAGGTTGGACAAGTAATCAAGCCGCGGTCTCGTCTTCTGCTTTGAGTTCGTTCCACGGCCGACATCTGTCACAACCACGCCTCACAAGCTGATACAGTATAACTTATGTCAGATTGCAAAGCACACAAGCAGATGTCTTTCAACCGCCCACTGGATTGACACTCCATCTTGCCGCAATGAGCTGAAATGACAATGAAACCTTGTGCCTAAACCGGTTTCGTGGTTTGGCCTCTTTGACAACCTGGGTTCAAAACTTTCGTCGTTCGACCGTCGACATCAGACAGAGACTATCCGCGCCGCCCCCTCGGGAACAGCTGAATGCAGTACTGGTACGCGCACCATGCTAGAGGGCTCTGAACAGCTTCTGAATCGCACAAGTGCGTGCCGATCGCGACTCGGTGAGTGCTGTGCATACATTGGCCCTGCCGGACCTGTGACGGGATTCGACTGTCTTCCAGTTGACCAGTCCCAACACAGATCCAACGGCGCGTGCAGACAGGCAGTTACAGTAGCGGGAGGATTGAGTGAACGAATTGTGCGGCATCTAGCCCGATGATTGGTGGGGCTTTCCGTAGCATGCAAGAAGCATACGGAGGGTTCGCCCGCCTCGGGAGTTTGCGCAGCCAGCGCACATAATTGCTTCCGTTTTTGGCTGCAACCGCATCTCTGACGAGAAATTATTATATAGAACAGCTTAGAACAGCTCATTATAAAGTACGCAGGGTAACATACCTGTTGACAAGGGCAATGGCAACAAAAGGAGGTGTCTCGCCTCTCCCCGGCCCGCCGCCCAGTTCTTTGTTTAGGGTCCCCCTTCACTAGTCATCCAGGGAACCCAGAATGAGAAATCCATATGATTCCCACCCCGAGACTCGAAACAGCGACTCCAGTAGGGCAGGAAGTACTAGGCAGCTGGTCATAGACCAACGCTTCCGTTCGCTGAACCAACTTCGCCAAGTCGCCGTCATATGTTTGGTACGCTGCTCCATCGCACTTGACATGTCTCTGCCCATCCAATTGCTTCCGCCGCAAACTCAGTCGGAACTATCTCGGCCGTTCTCGGCCAAGTGCGCACTCATGCTTGATCGACCCGTGCTGGCTGACAGCTCGTACATAGTTAGTTACACAGACACAGGGAATAATCTCTCGAGTCCGCCCAAGCGGCATTCCTTTGCAACAGTCTTGACAGGCAGAAGGGGCGGAATATGACCAATTAGATTCTAACTCCTACACTACGCTATGCGGAACCATCAGATGTTGTAGAACGAGAAGCTGGGCGAACCAGGCTCCGCCGTATCTATCACATTGGCGGGATATCCCGGCTGGCCAGCCTTCGCCCGCGCTTCGTCAGCAAGTACTACCTCAGCCTTCTCCGACGACAGGGTACGCTGGAGATAGGAGATATTCGTTGTCAGCACGTCGATCTCCGAGAACGGCAGCGTCCGGTTGAACGCCGTCTTGGGCCCAAACTGCCCTATCCGTTTCTGAGCAAAGGATCAGTAGGTGACTACACGAGCAATGGGAGTGAGTCTACCTTGAAGGCTTGAACGAATGGCATCGCGCGCTTGTCCTTCATCAGACCCGCGGCGCCGAGCAGCTGTCGCACCTTGACATCATCGACAGTACCCGTGGACACGTCGAACGCATCCTTTACGACCGTCACGCACGTCTCTTGCCACTGTGGGAAAGAGCTTGCGACGAAGATCCGCAGAGCCTTCGGCTTGGACGGGTCGACCACGGGGCCAGAACCCTTGCCTTTCCGCTTGCCGAGGGACATCTCGAAGTCACGAATGGTCTTGACGGTGTCCTTGAAGTATTCAGAAGACTGGATGATGATATGGTCAACGGGCTTGGAGGGCGCAGGCCAGAGGGCGAGCTGGACAGACTTGGGCTCCTTGAGCACCGTCGACCAGACGTGCTCGGCATAGTGCGGGGCGACGGGCTGAACGAGGAGGGCGGAGATGCGAATGAAGTACTCGATCAGGTCGGCGTGCATGCCCGCGTCGGCGGTCATCTCACGGTACGAGTCGCGAGCAGACTGGAGCTCGTAGAACCCGTACTTGAGCGCATCCTTGTAATTTGTCCTGCAACATCCATTAGAACACTGCTATGATAACAAGGGAAGGCGGTGCTTACTGTTCATACATCTTCTTTGTCACCTCGATCAGGCTGTTGATCTCATGCTCGAACACGTCGTCATGGAAAGTCTTCGGGCCGGAGCGGAGCGACGACTTTGTCTCGATCATCTCCTCGCACCACGACATGAGGGTGTGCAGGCGGAGGATAGCCGCGTTCGCCGTGGCCTCCTCAAAGTTGGCGTCCTCAATACCATCGCCCGAGTCGGCGAGGGCGACGCGGGTCGCGTCCGCACCGAACTTCTCGATGCTGTCGCGCATAGTGAGGCTGTTGCCCGTGCTCTTGCTCATCTTCTTCCCGTTGAGCATGAGATGGCCGTTGCAGCGCATGCTGAGGGGCCACTTCTCCTCGGGGAAGATGGCGGCGTGGTTGTAGATGCAGAAGGTGAGGTGGTTGTTGATCAGGTCCTTGCCGGAGGAGCGGATGTCCATCGGGTACCAGTAGTTGAACTCGCGCTTCAGCGCCGCCATCTGCTCCTTGGTGATCGGGCACGGGTCGGGGTAGGGGCCGTCGCGCATGATGTGCTCCCAGACCTCGTCCGTCATCTGCTCCGCCTTGACGCCGAGCGGGCCAACTTCGTGCCCGTTGATGACGCCGCCTGCAGCTCATCAGCACAACACCCTCCAAATAGGGAGGAAGCACGCACCCTGCAGGAGGTACGCAACCGAGTAGTAGGCCATATAGATCGTCGAGTCACTGAGTGACTCCACGAGCCACTTCTTGTCCCAGGGCAGCTTCGACCCGAGCCCGTACGTGCGCGCGCACGCCCACTTGTTGAGCCAGCCCATGGTGCCCTCGAACGCGTGCCGCGTCTCGTCAAAGTACGTGTTCATGTTCGCGAGCAGCCTGCTCCCAGTCAGTACACGATCAGACCGGGGGCAAGGGGGGACAGAACGCACTTCTCCGCCTGTGCCTTCCACACCGGCTCGCCGTAGTCGATGTACCACTGATCAACTAGGGCGACTACGCACTCGTCCGCGCTCCTGCTGATGATGAGCCCCTCCGGCTCAGCATAGGCAAATGCCAGCCCGGCATCGATCATCCTCTCCCGAACTTTCTGTTTCGCCTCCTGCACAGGCTCGCCCTCAAACTCGCCCACGAGCATCGTGCCGCTGTAGAACCCTTCCTTGTACGCGAGCTCCTTAGCCTCCGCAAGCTGCTTGATGTCCTTCTGGCTCTGGATCTTGAGCTGCTTGCACAGCGCTGGCGCGGTCAGGTCGCCGTAGGTGGGTGTGCGGATTACGGGGATAGGGTCGAGCGCCGCCCAGGAGGGGTCGATGTGGTAGAACTCGGCCTTCTTGCGCAGGTCCATCAGCGTCGCGTAGTCGTCGGGCGAGTCGGAGGGCACGGAGGTGACGACGCCCGTGCCCTTGGTGGCGAGGACGTTCTCCATGGGGAGGACGAACACCTCCGGGTTGAGCCCGAAGGGCGCTTTGATGCGCGTGCCGATAAGCGCCGCGCCGTCCAGCTCTGCCAGCTGCGTGATCTCCGCCCGCGGGAGCGTGCAGCCTTGGAAGGCCATGTTGCGTGCGGCGCGGTAGGTGCACACGTACGCCTCGCTGTCGTTCGCCACGAACAGGCCGTACTTGATCGCCGTGCCCACAAAGCAGTTCGTTTGGCCGTACCTGCGCCACGTCAGCTCTTCCAATCTTGAACCATCCAAAGCGCGCTCACATTGTCTCCGGCCGCAGCGTCGCCGCAACGAGGAAGATCTTCCTCCCTCCCGCCTTCTCCTGGAGCACCTTTGCGCTCTCCGGCAGGTGCACAACCTCCATCTTGAGCGCGGTATACTCCTGCGGGCCGAGCGCCTCCCCACTCGCGCGATCATGGTCCATGCACGGCTGTCCGTCCTTGGGGCTGTAGATCGTGTACCGCTCGCCGAAGAGCACCTTTTGCTGTGCGTGAAGGGCGTTCATCTGCCAGCGGACGAAGCTGTCAAAGTACGGGTTCACGTCCGTCGTGATGAACGACCGGCGGTAGTCGATCCGCGCGCCGAAGGACTTGGCATCTTTCTGCACACACACAGATACCACGCATAGGGTCAGTACCCATTCCTTCAAGCAGGCACGAGGAGAGACGCACGATAGCGATAGGCGGGAAGTACCCGAGCCAGTAATAGGGGTCCGCAAACCGCTTGATCTCCTCCCTCGGCACGCCAATGCTCTCCATGATCTGGAACTGGTACGTGAGTCCAGTAGCCTTCGCAGCGACCTTTCCCTTCTTGGCCTTGTCAACCGCTCCAGGCGGGTTGGCCCCCGTCGGCGCGACAGCCGCCTCCTCCTCCTCGGTATCAGGCTTGAACCCAGCAAAGTCCTCTCCGAACAGCTCCATCTCCCTGATAAGCTTGTCTGCCGCAGCCTTGATCGGCATGCCCGTGCAGTGGAACCCCATGGGGAAGAGCACCCTCTTCCCGAGCATGCGCTGGAACCCGGCGTTGAACTCGATCTTGGAGATGGTGAACGCGTGGCCGAGGTGGTACGACCCGTTCATGTACGCGAACGGAAAGGTGCCCATCCATTTTGGCTCGACCGTTTCTTGCCCGGGGGCGGGCAGCGTCGCTTCGAAGAGCCGCTCGGACTCCCAGAGCGCCTGGTACTTCTTCTCGAGGGCGACGAGGTAGTCGCGCTTGCCCGTCTGCGCAGGAAGTACGAGGTTAGCGGTGGCTCTGGCGCCCCTGGAGAGAGGGGGGGAGGAGGAGAGGCGGACCTTGGCAAGCTCTATAGGCCCGTTCGCGCTCGCCATCTTCGGTCTAGCAGCAGGTATATGCGCGTGTCTAGCTCTTGTTGCAGGTTGTATTCCTCGGAAAGCAGCAGTTGCAAAGCGTGTACAGCGAAGTGTCCCCCGCAGGTATGTCGTCGTCGTCGTCGTCGAGTCTGGCCTGGCAAGAGGCCGAGGGTGCGAACGGTGCTGCTTTTGGGTGCTCTGTGTCTGCGTTGCACGCGCTGTTGCGGTGAGGGCCTGACTCGGGGCCGCACTTTTTGGTTCGCAAAGAAGCGCATTATTTGCTCCCGTGGACCGTGAGATTATGTAAGCGTGCATTCTTGCAGGGCAAAGTCCCTGAAGGTCTCGTGCAAAGCTCCATCCGTCCTCTGTCAGTCTTTGTGGGAGCGAGCGCGGTACACGACTTGGAAGATGGCCTTCCTACGGCGGCTGCCCACCCTTCTGCCCTACCTTCCCAGCACATCATCCCTCCTCCTCGCCCGACCCCTCCCCCCGACTCTCTCCCGCAGCCTTCCCCGCCTCCCCCTCCTCTCCCGAACCTACGCCGCCGTCCCCCACCCCTCGACCTACGCCTCCCCCGCACCTCCGCCCAAGCGCCCCCCTCCCAACGCGGACGGCACCCTCCGCCCGCACCTCGGCGTCGAGACCCGGCCGGACCACGGCCTGTACGGCTTTTTCCATAGGGATAGCGAGGGCAAGGCGGTTACGCTCGAGATGCAGGATGTGAGGACGGACTTCTCGGGTGCGTCGCTTTCCCCCTGAACTTGCGCGCTTGCAGGGTGCTGCTGCTTCTGGTGCTGCTTGAGATGCGTCAATCAGCGCGCAGCAGCACCCGGCAGCAGCCCCACGTATCGTGTCCGACCGCCCAGTACTCACACCTCACTGAACAGGCCGAAGCTGGAACGCCCCCGAGCTGCGGCGCAAGTCCTTCCTGGACCTGCACACGCTCTGGTACGTCCTCATCCGCGAGCGGAACGTGCTCCACACGCAGCTCGAGGAGTGGAAGAAGGTCGGCGGCATGCCAGAGCATTTCTCCAACATCGAGAAGCTCAATAAGAGGGTGCGTCTTTCTCCCCGCTTTGGAGCGACAGCGACCTCCTGCTGCTGCGGCCACCTGCTTGCTGCTTGCTGCTGGGCTGAGGATCACCTCGCTTCCCGGTCGTGACGCGTTGAAGCGCATATATGCTGACCCACCCGCTTCCTTCCGTAGTGCCGCAAATCCCTCGCGCGGATAAAATACGTCCTGAACGAGCGCAGGCTCGCATTCAAGCACGCCCGCCTGATAGAGATGAGGGTCGCAAAGAACAACGTGCGTAACCAGGCGCGCTTGGCGAGGAAGGCGAAGAGGTTGGAGGAGGAGGCTGCTACTGCTGCCGCGGGGGGTGCCGGGCGGGCTGGGGCTGGAGCGGGGGTGCAACAGCCGCAGGCTGCGGTGTAACCCTAGAGCAGGGTCACGGTACACATTAATACGATCCCATTATCTCTCTGCGTCGCTTCCTTCACTCGGTCGGGGTGTCTGCATGGTCTATATGCTCCCCTTCCTCCACGCCCTCCAGACCCTCCAGCTAGTCCTCCAATCGTCCGCCCTGGCCCCCCCTACCCGCGGGTCTCCCCCGGCCGCCTTGAGCCTCTCCACATAAACCAGAGCTGGCACCTGCACCGTCAATCAGCACCTTCCCGCACCCCGGAGACACAGAGAAAGATGCACGTACAGCGCTAAGGAAGACAGGCAATTTCTCCCTCCCGACCTTCCCTCCCGCTCCCGCCTCCAGCACCTCCCTAGCCCGCCCCACCTCCTCCCCCACAGCCTCCGCAACCTCCCCGACCCGTTCCCGCCAGCTCTCTTCCCCGCCCTGCCACCCCCGGCCGAGTGGCCCCTCCCCCCCTCCCGCAGCTCTCAACGCGCCCGCCAAGCCTACAGCCTGCCCAACGTGCGACGCCGCGTGCCCCAGCCTATCCTCCGCTTTCGCCCCCTCGGGTGTGCCAGCGCTCGGCAGCGGCGGTAGGATCCCTAGACAGAGGTAGAGAAGAGAGGAGCGCGTAGACTGGGCAAAGGAGCGCAGTTCTTGCACCGTTGGAACGGGGGGAAGGGGCTGCGAGTAGGCCGTTATGAGCCGGTTGAGGTGATACGGCTGGAGGGCATGAAGTTGGTGGGCGCGCGAGAGGGCGAGGCAGACAGGATGTTGTGGAGGGGTTCCCTAAGGTGCATGTTAGACTGGGCGTTTAGGGAGTTGCAGACAGGTAAGGACGCACAGCGATGATGGACTTGACGGCGTCACGCCACCAGGTGTAGCGCATCTCGCCTAGAATCTCTTTTGACACTTTGCGCCTCACTTGGGCGATCTCGGCCTGCGCAGACGACGGTCAGCGTTGCATCCAGTGTAATACCATGGCACCAGCACCACCCCGCGTGCTCGATAGGTCGCGGGCGACAAGGACATCGCCTTGGGGGCGGGAGGGAACAGACGACGCACATGGAACGCATGCAGCGCATAGAACGCCGGCCTCGCGACGCCCGGGTAGAAGTAGCTCGTCAGGAACGCAGGGTAGTCTGTCTGCTTCGTGAGCGACAGGCAGTACTCGTCGGCCTGCTTCAGGCTCGCGGCTGCCTCTGACGGCGGGGACGGAGCAGCGCGCCGCGAGGGTGTTGAAGATATCCGCCGTCGGGCGGGGAGGTGCCGGGCTGCATGCAGTGCGCAGCTCGGGCCTGCTTGTGGGCGCATGAATGCGGGAGAGGCCCAGGTGCGCTCAGATGCTGGGCACAGAATCGTGCAGTCTAGTGGCGGTGCCACCCATCGGCCCTTACGCGAGGGACGCTTATGTCCGGTGGATGTACCCATATGGGATGGAGCAGCGCATCAAACATATGACGGCGACTTGGCGAAGTTGGTTCAGCGAACGGAAGCGTTGGTCTATGACCGGCTGCCTAGTACTTCCTGCCCTACTGGAGTCGCTGTTTCGAGTCTCGGGGTGGGAATAATATGGATTTTTCATTCTGGGTCCCCTGGATGACTAGTGAAGGGGGACCCTAAACAAAGAACTGGGCGGCGGGCCGGGGAGAGGCGAGACACCTCCTTTTGTCGCCATTGCCCTTGTCAAGACTATGTATGCTACCCTGCGTACTCTCTCTAAGTTCTTGAACACACACATCATAACAATATCTTGTCACAGAGGCGGTTGCAGCCAAAAACGGAAGCAATTATGTGCGCTGGCTGCGCAAACTCCCGAGACGGGCGAACCCTCCATCCTCATCCGTTTTCTCACCGAGTAGTACACTATATTATACGAAGATCAGCGGAAGATGGACAGCAAGGTTGGACAAGTAGTCAAGCCGCGGTCTCGTCTTCTGCTTTGAGTTCGTTCCACGGCCGACATCTGTCACAACCACGCCTCACAAGCTGATACAGTATAACTTATGTCAGATTGCAAAGCACACAAGCAGATGTCTTTCAACCGCCCACTGGATTGACACTCCATCTTGCCGCAATGAGCTGAAATGACAATGAAGCCTTGTGCCTAAACCGGTTTCGTGGTTTGGCCTCTTTTGACAACCTGGGTTCAAAACTTTCGTCGTTCGACCGTCCACATCAGACAGAGACTATCCGCGCCGCCCCCTCGGGAACAGCTGAATGCAGTACTGGTACGCGCAGCATGCTAGAGGGCTCTGAACAGCTTCTGAATCGCACAAGTGCGTGCCGATCGCGACTCGGTGAGTGCTGTGCATATATTGCCCTGGCGGACCTGTGACGGGATTCGACTGTCTTCCAGTTGACCAGTTCCAACACAGATCCAACGGCGCGTGCAGACAGGCAGTTACAGTAGCGAGGTGATTGACTGAACGAATTGTGCGGCATCTAGCCCGATGATTGGTGGGGCTTTCCGTAGCATGCAAGAAGCATGATATGGAGGGTTCGCCCGTCTCGGGAGTTTGTGCAGCTAGCGCACACAATTGCTTCCGTTTTTGGCTGCAACCGCCTCTGTGACAAGATGTTGTTATGATGTGTGTGTTCAAGAACTTAGAGAGAGTACGCAGGGTAGCATACATACCATTGACAAGCCCAATGGCGACAAAAGGAGGTGTCTCGCCTCTCCCCGGCCCGCCGCCCAGTTCTTTGTTTAGGGTCCCCCTTCACTAGTCATCCAGGGGACCCAGAATGAGAAATCCATATTATTCCCACCCCGAGACTCGAAACAGCGACTCCAGTAGGGCAGGAAGTACTAGGCAGCCGGTCATAGACCAACGCTTCCGTTCGCTGAACCAACTTCGCCAAGTCGCCGTCATATGTTTGATGCGCTGCTCCATCCCATATGGGTACATCCACCGGAAAAACTATCGGACATGCGGCATCGGCCCCAGGGTCCCACCAGCGCTCGTATCGGGCGACCACACCATTGTACATCACAGAGCCTCCCGCCAATATCCCTCCTTGCAGGATGTCCCTGCCCATCATCCCTCTATCCGCAATACTCCCATCCTCTCCAAACCCGCTACGACTCGCCACAGTTCCGCGGCTACACGCTGCCTGTGTCGAGTACGGTTTTTTCTACCTCGACCTTACCGGCTTCGCGACGCCCGAGGAGACGGAGGAGCTGCGCGCGCTCGCACAGGAGTTCTTCGACCTCCCCAAGGAGGAGAAGGAGAAGATCTGGCTCGGGAATGGGGACTGGGCGCGAGGTGCGTTTCCCTTTATTCTCCCCTTTTCGCGGTACTGATCAGCCGAGCAGGCTACCAGAAACTCAACGAGAACGTGACGCGTGGCAAGCCCGACGCGCACGAAGCACTCGACTTCTACGCCCCATCACCCTTCCCGCCATCACCGCCTGGCACTCCAGGGGTGGAGGGAGGTGTACGCCCCCTGAGCGGGGACAATCAGTGGCCGCCTGATCCCAGGTACAAGGAGCGGTTCGAGCGATGGGTCGGTAAGATGAAGCAGCTCGGGCTGATCGTAATGGAAGCGTACGTCACTCCCATCCCCCTACCAGCATCCAGTCCGTCGCTGACATTGTACTATCTCAGGATGGCCCTCGGACTCCAGCTCAACTGGTCGGAGTGGGCCGACCTCCGGCGGCAGGTCGAGAACTCCTTCTGGGTGATGCGTGTCATCGGCTACCCTCCTCTGCCAGCGGGCCACGACGGCTTCTCCTGCGGGGCACACAAGGACTATGGGTGCCTCACCTTCCTTTGGGCGGACAAGACGGAGGGCGCGCTGCAGGTGTTCGTACCTGAAGCTGCGTCGGCGAGCTCCGCACCTGTCGCAGTTGGAACTGCCTCCACTGATGTGCAAGCGGGGAACATGGACCTCGGCCCGTCTGTGGAGAACGGTGTGAGGGGCACGTGGATCTCTGCTGACCCAGTCGAGGGGTGCGTGGTGTGCAATATCGGCGAGATGTGGGAGGTGTGGACGCGCGGGCTGTACAAGAGCACGCTCCATCGGGTGCTGCATCGGACTGACAACTACCGGCGCGTGCTCCTTCTTTATCCTTGCTGTTGGGCAGGAGCTGACTCGAGTGCAGGATATCGTACGTGGCCATCAGGTATACTAGGGGCTATATTACTAATGTACTGTGCAGAATCCCATTCTTCTATGAACCCGCGTTCGATGCGCTCGTTGCTCCCCTCCCGGGCGTCGACCGACTGCTCACGTCCATCCGCGGGAACCCAGACACGTCGAGCGAGGCATACGCGCGCGCGCTTCTGGCTGAGAAGACCGTGTACGAGCCGGTGGTGTATGGCGAGTTCCTGATGCGCAAGGTTGGGGGGAACTTCGATAAGACTGGCGGAGAGGGGAGGTATTGAGGCTGTCGGGGCAGAGAGTTTGGATGATGTAAAGTGTAACTGGACGGGAGGTAATGAGAATAGAATAACGGTCTATCATGCCTCTTCTGGGGGCGCCAACAAGCGCATGGTAGTGTACTCGTCCGACAACGCGTGAGTCTACAGCTGATACTTCCACCGCAAGTCTCTGTCTCCGAGCTTGCGTCTTGCATCAACATCGTCGGCCCCATCCTCCTTCTCCACCCCCTTCTCGCTCCGGTCACTCAGTACCACCTCCCTCCTCTTATTCTCCTTATCAAGCCAGAACCACAGCCAGCCCGCAACCAGCGATCCAAACACCAGATATGCCATCGCAACGATATGCGGGGTCCTGTACAGGTTCGCCGCCAGGTCCGGCCTGTACACCAGCACGCCGACGATCGCGCCCAGGTCGCCGATCGAGATCTGCAAAGCGACGGCGACGGCGCGCTTCGTCTGGCTGCTCACGTTCTCCGCGGGCCACGAGAGGAGGAGCGCGTTGCCCGTGTAGACGCCGGCGGTAGAGAGGTGCACGCCGAGGTACTGCGGGCCGGCCGTGGAAGTACTGATGAGGAGTATGTATCCTGTCGTACGCCGTCAGCCGGACCCCCAAGTCCAATCATCCGGAAAAGCAGAGGAATGGCGCACCAATGAACGACACTCCGGCGGCACCGATGATGAATGGGGCGCGGATGGAGGCTTTGTAGGACGCGTAGCACGCGAGCCAGATGGACGCTGCGGCGAGCGCGTAGGGCGGGACCGTCATCAGCTGTGCTTGCCAGGAGGCGAAGCCGAGCTCGGCGATGATCGTCGGCTACAAGTCATCATCAGTCATCGCCGTGTTCCGCCTTTCGTGCGACATACCATGAACAGGCTGATAGAGTAGAGCACGAATCTGAACGAGCATATCAGTTGAATCAGCTCAGGGGTCAAAAGACACTTACGCAAACCCATGGAACAGCAGCGCGTACCCCCAGACCGCATGATCTCCCAGCGCCTGCCTCACCCCGTCCCAGTTGAACGGCTCCACATCCGCCGCGTCGCTGTCGTTGCTGAGCCTCCTGAGCAGGTAGGCCCGCTCGGGCTCCGTGAGCTGTAGGTACAGTTAGAACGTCGGCAAGTTGGGGTACGGTGTCGCTGGGACGGCGCTTACGAATGTTGCGGAGCGAGGCCAGGTGGGGACGAGAAAGTACTGTATTCACTCAGCACTCAGCGCCCTCCCCGCCCGGAAGGGGGGCACTCACAGCAGCCAGCGAGACGACGACGGTCAGACACCCCTCAAGGATGAAGATCCAGCTCCAGCCCCTGCGTCCTCCGACCCCGTCCATCAGGCCGATGGCGTAGGCGAGCGCGCCGCCAAACGCGCCCGCTACGGCCGCGCCGCCAAAGAAGATCGCTACGCGGTAGTGCCGCACCCGTCGAGGGTAGTACATCGAGAAGAGGAAGATGGAGCCGGGAAAGAGACCTGCTTCGGTCATCCCTAGGACTGGCGGGAGGGTGAGGACGTCCCGGACCCCGCTGAGGTGCGGAACGGAGGACTCACAGAAGCGTACGGCGAAAAGGCCGGTTTGGTCCGATACCAGGCCCTGGGCGACGGAGGTGATGCCCCACACTGCCGTCACGAACCACAGTGTCAATCACCTATATAGAGTCTGGAAAGGGCAGCATGCATACGCAGAGTGAGCGTCGGGAGCCAAACGCGCGGGTTGAACCGCTTCAGGATCATGTTGCATGGGATCTCGAAGAGGACGTAGCCGACGAAGTAGATCGCGAGCGAGGTATTGTAGTTCGCCCCCGGGACGTTGAGGTCCTGTTCAGGTCCTGGTGTGAGTGGACGTCGGAGGGTACGGGTAGGCGCCTTACTGTCGTGAGCCCATCTAGCCTGCAACGGAACGTTAGGATGCGCGCTGGCACTAGGATGGGGAGGGCTCACTTTGCATTGCCGATGTTTGAGCTTTGCGCAGAGGAATCAGCGCACCCGACAATCGACGCAGTGCGAGAAGACGCACCGGTCCAGGAAACTCAGGAGATAGAGGACAGTCAACACCGGCAGCAAGCTTCACCAGCATCATCAGTGCATGTCAACCGAAGGGGAGCAGACAGGGTACTGCACTTGAGATCGATCTTCCTGATAAGCTTCGCCTCGTCCACCAGTTCTCCCAAGGCTTCTACAGGAGCAGCGTCGACAGTAGCGGGAGATTCCTTGAGAGATGCCTCGTGGGAAGGAGCCTCAGGCACAGACGCGGCCATGGTGATGGGTTACGAGACACAGGCGAGAGCGAGAAGGCAGCGCGGTCCGTTCGAGGGCTAAATAGCCCCAGAAAGAACGGTGCATTCTCCCGCTTTGCCTGCCCATCGGTGCCCAGCACATGGTCGTCCAGCGAGAATCGCACGAGTGCGGTGTATTTCTGAGAGATGCAGGTGACCAAACGAGATAGCGCCAGTGTAGCGGCAATAGTCCGTCGCTCATCGAGGGTTTGCGCCATAAAGAAGCGTGAACGCGCAAAGGACCGGGCGCGAACATGCGCGAGGGTGGGCGACGGAACCCTGACGGGGAAGCTGCAACCCTAACCCTGCTTCTTAGCTTGCACGTGGCCGTGGGTGGCGCAGCCTGCGCTCATCGACGGCCTGTCTCTTGGCTGCGATTGCATTGTGCAACCCTCTCCTCCTCCTCCTTTGCTTGCCTTGAAGTGCTCGGACAGACAGGATGGAGGCTTTGTTCTTCAACGTATGTCGCATGGGTACCATTATCAGGACGAGTTGCTGACAGCAGAGCGCAGGTCGACAGCGGCTTCCTCGAGGCCATCGTGCGCGGATACCGAGCCGGCCTGCTCACAACGGGGCAGTACCATAACCTGACGCAGTGCGACACGCTCGAGGACTTCCGCATGCAGCTCTCCCAGACCGACTACGGCAACTTCCTCGCTAACGAGCCCACGCCCATCACCACCAGCACGATCCACGCCAAGGCGACGCAGGTGCTTGTAGACCAGTTCAACTACTTGAGGAGCAATGCTGTCGAGCCGCTGAGCACCTTCTTGGAGTACATGACGTGAGTCGACCCGACGTTTGGTCGCGAGCTTGAGCTGTGGGCTGATGATGATGTGACGAAGATATGCGTACATGATCGACAATGTCATCCTCCTGATTACCGGCACATTACACGAGCGAGACACTCACGAGCTGCTCGAGCGCTGTCATCCTCTGGGAGTGTTCGATACCATGCCGGCGCTTTGTGTAGCAACGAACGTGGAGGAGCTGTACCACAGCGTGCTGGTGGAGACGCCATTAGGTGCGTCTGCCTATCAGGTCTAGGCATCAGGCAGCTGCTGATGTTCGTCCCAGCTCCGTACTTCCGCGACTGCCTCTCCGCCTCCGATCTCGACGATCTCAACATCGAGCTGATTCGCAATACGCTGTACAAGGCGTACCTGGAAGACTTCCACAAGTTCTGCAGCACGCTGCCCGACCCGACGCCGGAGGTGATGCACCAGATCCTCGCGTTCGAGGCCGACCGACGAACGCTCAACATCACCATCAACTCGTTCCACTCCTCTCTGACCAAGGACCAGCGCGCGCGGCTCTTCCCGAGCATCGGCCGGCTCTTCCCCGAGGGGAATAACGCGCTTGCGCGGGCGGACGACCTCGAGGGCGTCAAGAACGCGTGCGAGTACATCGCGCAGTACCGCGCGTTTTTCGACACGGCCGCGAGCCAGAGCAACGGCAACGCGCCCGGTATGGAGGATACCGACGCTGCGCTGACACGACTCGAAAACGCCTTCTTCGCTCACGAGGTCCACCTCAACAAGCTCTCCTTCCTCCAGCAGTTCCAGTACGGTGTCTTCTACTCGTTTGTCAAGCTCAAGGAGCAGGAGATCAGGAGCTTGACCTGGATTGCAGAGTGCATCGCGCAGGAGGCCAAGGACCGCGTGGGCGATTTCGTGTCGATCTGGTGAGCGGCGGTGGTGGTGGGGGACGAAGAAGTAGATTATGTGTAAAGATACATTGCGGAACTGCTAATACATACGCATACCACCCTCGCTCTCGCACGGCAGCGTATGCAGTGTCCTGGGCAGGCCTCACCGCACACTCTTCCCCCGCTCGAATAGCGTCATGACCCTCCACACCTTGTCCCCGCCCTTCTCCCAGTTCTGCACGACGCTCGCCTCCCCAGCCTCAAATTCGACCATCACGCCCTCCTCGCTCCACTCGCACCAGATGCCAATGTTCCCCGCCTTGGGTCCTCCCCCGCCCCCCTTCCGCGCTGGCTCGCCGAGCGCGAGCACGAACTCCTTCCCCGTCGTACTCCGGGTGATGGGGAATGGCGGCCTCGGAGGCGACCCAGCGCGGGGGATGAAGGTGTACGGCAGCCCCGCGAAAGGCTCGAACGCGGGCAGCTTCCCCTTCCCCTTCGCCGTCGGCTCGGCAGAGGGGTTGTAAACATCCACGCTCTCGAGCCGCAGCTGCTCGCCGTCCAGCTCGCTTACTGCCTGAGCGGACTTGGGCGGCTCGTACCCCTCGAACGGGGCGAAGAGACAGGAGAGGCCGAGCGAGGGGTAGTTCAGGTAGACGCTGTCGGGGTAGGGCTTGATCGACGGCTGTGGGGGCGTGAGGAGGGACGCGTGCGAGGAGAGGGCGGTCAGGTGGGAGGCGTAGGTCGGGGAGGAGAGCGTGCTGCCCAGCCAGGCGTGCAGGTCTATTGGAGATGAGGTGCTGTCTGTCATGGTGGCATGTTGAGAGATGAGGAGAGGCACGAATGAGCGGTCCCTTGCGTATGGCTGATAATCCGGGACAAAAGGGATACTGTACCGGCCAGTGAAGATGAAAAGGTAACGGGTAACGGTGGCTATTTTTCAAGGTGTCGAATGAAAGATGTAACGGTGTCTGGATGGCATTTTTCAAGGGTCTGTGTGAAACTGAAACTGCGTGATCTATGCATTCTCCCTCCACCAGCTGCTATCATACAGATTTTGAGCTGCCTGCCGACGTGGCCTGCTGGCAGAAAGTGAGCCAGTATCACCGTGCTGTGGCTCCTCTTCAGGCTGCGCCTCAATAATGTCCACCAAAGCCTCCTGTTCTTCGACCTCCACTGGTGCATCCTCTTCATCTAGCTCAGTGTCAATGTCCGTTGCAGGTATAACATCTTCCAGAACCACAGCAGCCAGGGTTGGTAGATCAGCTTGTGCCCGATGTGGAAGGATGTCCAGGAAAAGCGGAAGGTCCAGCTGTGGGAGAGCTAGTAGACGCTCTCGCATGCTCTCGCTTGCCAGACATTCATATGAGAACCGGACACCATCGACCTCGGAATGGCACAGATACCATGCTTGCTGTACAATGGCGGGCTGATTGAGTTGTTGATATGCCTTGAGTAGCCAGCCCACAGTGCGGTTGCGCAGCCTGGGTAAAGATGTGTCAAGCATAACAGAGGATGGAGCGCAGCCTGACTGAAGCTGGCCAAGTGTTTCGTCTGCCACATCTGCTAGTGCAGACTGGCGGATACTTGTCTTCAGACGTCGTTGAAGCCCAACATCGGCAGGTTGCCAAACACCCGTACAGCTTGCTGGAATATAGTGGACAAGGACCCAAGGATGTGTCTCATGTATCCATGCCCGGAATTCTTCACTTCGATGCACCGAGTAGACATCAATAATCCACAGGCAGGATGCATGCGAGGGACGGCTGTGGTTCTTGTTTTGTCGCTCAAAGTATGGTACCAAGAGAGTGTTGACAAACAGCTTCAGGGTGTGGAAGTTGGTCCAGTAGGTTGCAGAGTGCGAAAGCGTGAAAATATGGCCTTGCTCCACAGCCTCTTGCAGGAGCGGGTTTGAGTGGTCATTGCTGAAGGGGAGGGAGCGGTTGGTGCTTCCCTTCCAGATAGACTGGAAAGGAAGAAGTGTGCCATCCATTGCCAGGCTCGTCATGATGGTGCAGGCCCGCTTCTCCTCTTTACCAAGGACATCCACCTGGTGTGCGCCAATCGGTGCATATGAGCACTCTCCTCCATGTTGGAGGAGTAGCTGTGTTTCATCGGAATTGACAATACAGGCTGCTGGGATGTAGAAGTGCTGGAGTGCATAGGCTGCGCGCAAAGCAGCTTTATATGTTGAAGTACGCCAGTCTTCTGGAAGCTTGTGCGCAGCCTTGGTAGCACGTCGCAGAGTCCAGCCCAACTGCTCTCGCAAGAATCGTCGGACAAATCGTATAGATGCTCGGAAGGGTAGGCCAGTCTGCGCAACTCGCTGGGAGAACACAATGTTGCAACCATTTGCCAGGTGTCCAACAATGATTCCACGTGCAGTGAATGCAGAAATTGAGATCCCTGCCTCTCGCAGTCGTAGAAGCTGGAGCTTGATAGACTCGACCACATCTGGGAAGGGTGCCTGCTGTGGTATTAGCTGATGAAGGATGCGCAGCCTATTCTCACCACTTACCAGAATGCGCTGTGAGCCAGCTTTGTTGTAAACAGGGGTATGACCATGTGATGCTGCTGCGAGCACTGCAGCAGTCCATCCAACCCCGTCCGGCTGGTTAATCCACCGCCAGATAGTTGATGGTCTCAACTGCTGCGAGAAAACCTCTGGATTGACACGACACAGTGCTCGGTGTATTGCAGTGGGCGACCAGCCGACGGCCTTCTGTGCAGTCGTAATCTGCTGCCAAAGAAAGGGTGCCTGCCAGTTGATGCGCTTTGCCTTTGTCTCAATGCGGCGTCGTTTAGTGGGTGGTTGGGCAGCTGTTCTGAATGCTCGATGGGGACGGGATAGCTCTGCAATGTCGTTTGCTGGAATGGCAGGCTGCGCAATACAGATGACATCACTGTCTTCGGACTCGGAGAATGGGCTATCCTCATCTTCAGAAAACAGGTAATCAAGAAACTAGTGCAGCCTATGAGTACGGCAGCTGTGGGGGAAGAAAGGATGCACGCACAGGATGGGTCTCATTGCCTGCCCTCAATCCAGCACGTTCCTCAGCCCTTCTCCTTCAATATCGCCTCACTCTCTCTTGTTGCTGCTCCTTTGCCAGCTGTGTACGTCTCACAGCAGCCTGCGCAGCCAACAGCCCCGCAGCCTCTCTCTCCTCCTGATATTCCTCCATCCGAGCATTTGCCTCCTGCAGAAAGGTTTCACGGGTGATTCGAGGGAAGTAGTCGAGCAGACCGCTGGGAGAGTAGCCTCGCTGGGAGAGTGTGGTAGTTGGATTGTGAGGGAGCCACATTGGAAACTCGGAGCAGATGATGCTGAGCTGAGGATTTGCGCAGCCTAAGCCAACCCTTTTATACACAGATACGAGCAAGATAGTGATTGCTGTTACTGATTGCCGGCAGTCACGAGATTGCGCCCAGGATGTAAACAAGAGAAATGTAACGGTCATGACCAAGACCATTTCATTGCACCACATGAAAGATACATCCGTCAAGAATAGGGTCGCCGGGAGCATCGTTCATCTTCACTGGCCGGTACAGTATGCTGCGGCAAAGGGGGGGATTTGCTGCACTCGGGGGCCTTTTGCTGCGGCAAAGGACCCCTGCTGCAGCAAATGTGATTTGCTGCAGCAGCGCCCGTTATTCAGCAAGGTTTGTGTCCGGGCTTCATAGCCTCCTTATTTTGCTCCAGCCGCCAAACTACCTATGCCCAGCTATACCAGGGGTCCTCCTCCACCCTGGACCACCCGGTCGTCCCGGCCTCCCACTATCTCCTTGATGTACCTCACTTCCATTGTTCAACATAGCCTTATTTACAGCATTCTATGTTACCACAATCCTACTGATAGAAAGAGTCAAACTGATACAGCGTGAGGTACGTGGGTGTCCGTGCGGTTACAAGCAACATGAAACAACAATGAGCCAATGGGGATGTAATGTCAGCGGGCCACCAGGAGGCATCCCCAATAGAGAAAAGAAAACAAGCAGTCGGAGAAAAACAACAGCCAATGCGGCGTACAAGCCATACAAGAACAGCAGGAGTGCCAGGTACACCCGGGGCACCATGATCCACGGCTTAACCAGGATCATCGCGATCCACCCGTCCAGCTGCACCCCAAATCCCAGCCCCCCTCAGAAGTGGTCCCCGATGGCAGCCTCATCCTGGTGACGGTTATCCTCCTCTGCATGGTGCCGCCTCCTATCCATCCCAACCGCCGCGCTCGCCACTGACCTGAGCATCCGATCATAAATGTTGCAATCACCGCATATCTCCTCGAGGAAGTCCAAGGCCCTCTCGTAGGTGACGAACCGCAGCGCATTGTGCGACCTCTTGAACAGCTCTTCTATGTAGATCTCCTGGGCTTCTGCATCATTGGAACGGTTCTCGAAGAATTCCTGTGCCCGCGCGGTGAGCAACTTCCTGCCCACCACATCCAGGGTACCCACCATCATCACAGGCGGCGGCTTGCGAACCACCGTCGGCGCCGGCGACTTGAACACAGGCACCCTTGCCTTGGGCTTCACCTCCGGCTTCACCTCCGGCTTCACCTCCGGCTTGGGCTTCACCTCCGGGACAACCTCTTCCTCCTGTTACCAAAGTCAATACCGGTCCTGCATTCCACGATAGCACCAGCTCACCTTAACAACCGGCGACTTCAGGACCGACTTGCGAGCCTGGAACACCCGCACCCGTGAAGTGAGATCTCCCTTTCAGCCCCTGTAAGCCCGATAGACTCACTGCTTTCTGGGCCACGGATCCGCCCTCCGGCAATCCCGCTTCTGCCGCTGTGCGCTTCGCCGCGGTCGAGCTCAACCCAGAGGGCCCCGCGTGCTCTTCGGCGAAGGCCACCTTGGTTACACGTTCAGGCCCTTTCCCCTTTGCCAACTTCTTGGCTGCCTTCTCAGCGTCCAAACGGCGGCGGCGCTCTCTCGCCAGCCGAGCAAGCCGCTGTCCTTCACGGATTGTCTCGATCTCAACATAGGTCGGTGGGCCGTTAATGTTCTCTTCAGGGAAATCTTCGTCAGGTCCATCGCCCGGGGCGTAGACGACTTTCTTCAGCGGTATGCCTCTTCTATCTTTGCGTCGCTCCTCGATCATCTTCCTATCAGCTGCAAGTTCGTGGTCAGTATATGCGCCCACCTCAACACAAGTAGTGTAGCCTACCGTAATGTTTGCAGTCCAGCCCGTTTCGTCCCTTGTAGCAGCACCCTGGACCTTGCGTCAGCGACCCAGGTGTACCCCTAGACGGCTGCCACTCACAGAAGTGTACGTTACCGTCCTTGGACTCGACAACGGTGGGCACCCGGCGGTGCCCGCATACCTCTCCCTCCTCTGCATACTTCTCATCGTCCACCCACAGCTCCCCCTTTAAGTCCAGCACCAGCTGGGCCGTGTCCTCAGGTTCCGCCTGTCCGACCGTGCCTGGCGCAGCGACTTCCACAATCTCGTCGTCCTCTTCTTTCGTAAGGTGGGACATCTTGCGTAATGTTATTCGCCTGTTTGGGGATGGGCTGGTCGGGCCGGGTGGGGAGGTCGGGCAAGGTGGTGAGGTCAGGCGGGGTGGTCAGGTCGGGCGGGGTGGTCAGGTCGGGCGGGGTGGTCAGGTCGAGTCTTGCGTGTGGCTGCTCCCGGAGGTCACGGTCAACCAAGAGCTCCTCGGTATCCTGGTACACATGCATCAACGGGATGTCCAGTAGCAGGTGCACCGGGCGTACCAAGTATATGCGGCGTGGCAGGTATACCAGACCGATCTGGGAGGCGTGCTGATTCACCAGGCTGTGAGGCAGGCGAACAACGATGTGCTGGACCAGTCCGATCAGCAGGATCCCCAGCTCCAGATGATCCGGGCGCACTACGTTGAGGCCGTACACTAGGAGCACTGAATGCTCGTTGTACTTGATGTCCTACTTCCAATATATCAGCGGGACTTCATGTGGGACCAGGACAAAGCGTGCTTACGGGGAGTCCAGTGGTGGTTGTAGAAGAAGCGATGTTGTTGCACTTCACGCGCACACTGGGTTTATATATGCTCGCGTTGGTAGCAATCCGTCACCGTCACGCGGAAGTTGCTGGAATGTGATTGTCAAAGGAGAGTGACATTCGCAAATTGACGTGACTCACCGGAATAACGATCCAACTCCTATTCGCTTCACCAAGCGCCCGAAATCCCAACAGTCTCCTCTCCGCCCAACCCCGATCTCCGCCGAATAGTACTCTGACCCTTCTGTCTGCAGCTGCGCGCCTCCCGTGATCGTCTTCCACCCCTTGGTGCATACATGCAAGTATTCTTGCCCATCACCACGGTGTATCCGTCGATCCATTCATTCCCGATCGTCCGTGTCGTCGCACATTGTGAGCGTGACAATGCCATGATTCTTCTGGAAGCTCGGGATTAGCTGTGACTCAACCTACGAGGGATGATTTGCGCACCATAGCACCACGGCCATCAGGCGAAGCTCTGCCGATCGCCGTTAACGGTTTCCATCGTACCAGTGGGTTCCGAGTCAACACCATCCATCCCAGGCAACACTGGTGCACGCTGTCCTCCAACTGCGCGTTCTTGGAGATCCGGAAGAGGGTGGCGTATGGGGAGATGAGGGGCACAGCGGCACGTTGGTGCTCCAGGGCCAACTGGGAGCGCATGGATGGCGCACCAGAGCGTCAGGTCCGTCGATCCAGGTAGTCCAGGAAGGGTGGGCATCAAGGAGAGACTTGCAGACGACGCGCGCATACATTCTTCGTACTTCCTTCTCGGCCACGTGCTCGGACCGTGGGCGCTTCCAGAAGAAGACAGAGACGCGTGTGCCCCGTCGGAGGAATAGCACAGCCCCTCGTCGCTTCCGGCGGCACTCGGCGGGCATTTTCTTAAGGCCTGTTTCGGCGCCCCTTTCTCTCCCGCGAGGCGACGTCTCAAACGGTCTCTAGCATCACGGGCGGTCCCCTCTGCCCCTCGTTCACCTTGATCGCCTCCTCCCACTCATCGCCAATATGTCTGATCAGTTGACGGGGGGCACGGACCCGCAGCCAACCCTGATCAACGGGGTTACTGATCTCCTGGCACTCCAATCGCCCGAGGTGAGCCTGAGGACACCGCCTATCCAAGAGTCGATGCTGATTCTTCGTCCAGATTGTCTCAGCACTTCGCACCCTCGCTTGATCCAGCTTGGACACCGTGGCCCTCTGGAAGGACCATCTCCAAGCACCTCTGGAGCGTTTTGCCAGGTGCGCATGCCTGTCACCCCGCTGCGGCCCATTCTGACTTCGTTCCAGTCACGCGTATCCTTTGACCGATGTTCCCTACGCCCTTATTGCAGCCATATCGGACAACACAAATCAAGATCCCGGTCAGCTCGGTGCTTCGCAAGCCACCGCCGCGTCTGTTCCCCCGGGTCCCGAAGGTGATGCAGCCACTGTCGAACGCCGTCAGGCAGGGCGATCTGCCACTCAGCCTCCGTGCGCAGGAGCTGCGGGGCTTCCAGGTCTGCTTGAGCCTTCAGCGTCATCTGGATCGTCCATTCCACCGGGGACCTCTGGGACAGAAGTGCCCGAGAGGCCATCAAATCCTCGACGCGTATGGCGGATGTCAGACTCAGCTCCTCCGCCGCCCAACGAGACTCTGTCTTATGCAAGCCCAAGCCCAACCAAGATGCCATCCGCCGATTGCGTTCCCAAGCTCAGTATATTTTCCCTCAACGAATCCGTGTCTGTTTTGATCTCAAGCTTCTATACGGGTTTGGGTACGTCATGATCTGTTTCACGCCCGCTGCCAAGCCCAACCAAGATGCCATCCGCCGATTGCGTTCCCAAGCTCAGTATATTTTCCCTCAACGAATCCGTGTCTGTTTTGATCTCAAGCTTCTATACGGGTTTGGGTACGTCATGATCTGTTTCACGCCCGCTGGTATTGTACTCACCTGCCGGTAGCGGCGCTGATAGCAGTTGTGTTCACTTGCGAAACATGGGAAGACCTTTTTTGGCGGCTCTTGGTGACCTGCCGGCTTTTTGTGTGGATCTCCTGGGACGACCATGCGGCAGACATCCCGACCATGTTACACTGCGTGACGTTCAGCACCCACACTGCGGAAGACATCCAGTGGGACGCACCTGTCCTGAACCCGAGCGGCCAGGAGGTGTTGCTGCCAAATCGGGGTTATCACTCCCATACCGCTGGATCATCTCCTACCTCTAGCCGCCGAACGCGATCGACGCAATCCACCGTCACGCAGGCGCTCCTCCATCCGTTATGGCACTTCTTGAAGCGGGTCATCCCCCGACCCCTCAATCCACAAGGGCACATCATGATTGTGGAAGGAGTGGGGCCATCCCTTCCTCCCCCAGACGTGAGTGACAGGCCAGAGCTTGGCCGCTTGAAGCGCTGGGTCAGAGACGCGCGCACTCGCCTTTTCGGTCAGCGTCACGGCGACTTGCCCGAGTGGCTTGTGGAAATTCGAAACTGGATGGCGTGGAAGGTCTCCCTGGATGCTGCGTGGTGGCCGGACGTGACTACACCTTTCCCGAACGTGTGGGGAACTGCCCTCGCTAGTCAGACAAACTACCTGGCGAACAATTGCGCGGAGTTTGTGCTCTGGCTTGTGTTGGTCTCTTCCCTCCTTCTCATACTACTGGAATCACTGACCCTCGTCCTCCAGGTTATCCGGGCTTTTCTCTGTGCCTCCCGAATTTCTCAACCAACCCGGAACATTCCACCTCGTGACTTGCAATATCAAGGACGCTTCACGCGTTTGTCAACACACGGGCGCCGAAAAGCGTCCCACCGGCGATCCATCCTTGGCAACTAAAAAACGCGATGGAGTGCGCGATTTCCCGGCTGCCTGTCACCCACTCTGCCTCCTTTGTCTCCTGGTACTGTCGTGGCTGCGGATGAAATATCCCACTAGCAGCCAACATCGATTTGTACAGCTGATGCGTAATGGTACATGGGCAACGCTACCATTGGTTCCTTACGATGAGCTGCATGTTCTCATGGACGCCGACCTGGATTGGCAGCAAGAGAAATTGGCTCGCGCGGAGGCTCAGAACATCAAGAAGGGACAGGGCAAGGGCAAAGGGAAGGGCAAACGCCAGGGCCAGAGCAGGTGAGGCAACGAAGGGGC